>JAGWFQ010000031.1:0-76241 GCA_025215515.1 Schistosoma japonicum
TGTGCTGATGTATATTATTTTTGCAAATTGTAACTTACTTAAATTATTTGGTATCTTCAACATAGTAGCAATACTTGTTAGTGTATCGTTAATAACTAGAAAATAAGAAAACACATTAATTCACATTTTACATAATCAAGTTTATTATTACTGTGAATATCTGAACCCTTCGTAAGTCAATGTAACGTGAGTGTGTAGTGTATGTACATTCAATTCATTGAATGAATTGATGTTTGCAGTTGACATTTACAAGTGAATTCATTTAATGATAATAATAAAACAATTTCAGTTGAGAAACTGACGTGGTTCTTTGATATTATTATGATAGGTGCATAGCATTTAACTGTGAGAAATGTGACAAATAACCAATGTTACCCACGTATAACTGTGACTTTATTTGGAAATCAACGGCTTCTCTTGTTTTTGTTCTACAATATCGATACGTACATCTGAAGAAAATGGAACACAATCGTCATTCAATAATGTTATATTCAGCATATATTTATGTCATCATCACTCTAAGTGAATAAGTCGAACACCTAGTATCACCATCTTAAATATTACATGTAAACAAAATCAAACCCCCATTATTATGACAAACTAGACACAATTCTATAATTTAACAGGAATGATAACAATGAACATGAGGGAACAATGTATCAACTAGATTCCTGTGCTTGACAACATCAACAGAGTAAAATGAACATTACCTTTGGAAACTGGTTTTCAGTTTCTCACACTTGTCTTCAGGGCATTGCAAATATTTCACTAATAAAAATGAACATGATAACAAATATTGACTTTGTAGAAAAATTTCTTGTAAATCATCTTCATCGTGTTTAAACTAGATGACAAGAGTAAACAAAATACTAAAAAAGCTACACTGTTCAATTAAGAGCATATACATTTAAAGATCATTTGGCTTGTCACTCAATGTTTTGTTGACCACAATAAATACAAATGCCAACGTAATTATCCAGTAGATTGTTTATGTTAAGATGATATACGCTATCATTTCATCATCAAATAAACTCGAATGTTGTGCATCAACATATTTGTATATAATTATGCATTTAAGTAACACTGTTAAGTGATAAGTAAGTGAATCAGTCAAGTTAACAAACTGCTTTGTATTTCAACTAAATACTAACAAAACGTACTTTCATAAATGATCTTATGAGCGTGTAAGAATAATTGCCACGGCACTGATTTGATGAATTGGTTAACTGAGCAGAAGATTGTAAGAAAAACGTTGATTTGCATTTTGAATAAGCATGTAGAACTCATGATTACATCATTTCATTACAAACGACATTATAGGGCATGATATAACTGACACAAGATTGTTTACAAATTTTACTGAAGTAGGGTGCTACATGAGTAAGTCTCTAGTCAATAAATGATCGCATGTTGCATAATTATGAAAATATGTCCAGAGTTACTTACCGCCATATTTATCAATTACATTTTCAAGTTCCTAAAAGATTCTAAGAAATTCACAATGAAAAGAAAATTACTGAGGTTCTGAATGTCTTCTGTTCTATTACAATGAATCTACGGAAATATGTTGCAGTAGTATTGTTCAAATATGTCTTGAACGATGAGTCAGATAGAATTAAGTAGATAACAACTTAAGGTGCTAAAGATGTTTATCTAGCTTCTGACTGTTATTATAACTGCTTAAGACTCCCAAAGTTGATAACATTATCAAATACTCAAATATTTAGCCTGTAACTGAGAATCGAAGTGTCTGAAGAATCACTGACAATGTCAATCAAAGTATACACTTCTGTGAACTCATTCTACCGAATTAATATTAGAATACGCATTTCCAATGGTTTACATCAACGTCATTTGCGAAGTCCTTCAACAGTAGGTTGAACACTGCACCGTAAAACATACTACTGCCATCACAATGCTAGTGATTAACAGATGTGACGATCAATAGTAGTTACAAATAAGAAATATACTTATTTGAATGTAATGATTATAACTGTTTTCTTACTATTATTGCTATGAGGCCATTTTTTCCTAATAAACAATTTTCTCTGCACTTAAAATCTACACATAAAATGGTTATTGCATTACAAAAGCACTGTATCACATACATTTTCAAATGATCGTATCTTACGAGGGTATTTTATCTTTATAAGCTAAACAAATTGCAAAATAGAATAAAGGTTATTTAAACAGCGTAGTATGCAACCTGTGATTAAAATAGGAAACAGAGCTCACTCAAAATAAACAATCACTGATATAACGTGATTGTGTATTGCTTATTGTGACAGTGTGATACTTATTCGGCATCCTCATAACATGCTTTTTCTCACGCATTCTGTCTCTTTGTTATTCTATATTCATGAATACGTACATTTGAAAAGTATTCTTCATATTTTGTTTAATATCATTTTGGTGTATTAGTTAATCCACTGTCATTCTGCATTTTGGTAATGAGTGAGTAAAAATGAGTTCAAATGAATCAAAACACATGAATAGTCGATGTTAGATGAATTCAGCATTTTAAAGTTTATATTTGTTCTGATTTTTAAATACCAATATGACGTACTTTGTTGTCTCCAGCTACGGTCTTTTCAAATATTTTAGCTAAACAAATTGCAAAATAAATAAAGGTTATATTAAACAGCGTAGTATGCAACTGTGATTAAAATAGGAACAGCTAGTCAAAATAAACAATCACTGATATAACGTGATTGTGTATTGCTTATTGTGCAGTGTGATACTTATTCGGCATCCTCATAACATGCTTTTCTACCATCTGTCTCTTTGTTATTCTATATTCAAATACTTACTTAGAAAGTATTCTTCACATTTTGTTGAATATCATTTTGGTTATTTGTTAATCACTGTCATTCTGCATTTGGTAATGAGTGAGTAAAATGAGTTCAGATGAATCAAACCTCATGAATAGTCAATGTTAGATGAATTCAGCATTTGTAGTTTAGTTTGTTTGATTTTAATACCAATATGATGCCAAAAATTAGTCGGAATTAGACATTCATTGACATACTGTCACTGGCACTAGATACCTGTTTCATAATAGTATGATTAGTTAATTAACGCCATAAATGAATTTCGTCTTAGAATGGAATGTCGATACAGTGCTGATTTCTGAGTGACGACGCATGTTGAAATCGAATCATTTCGTGATATCAAAATACTGAAACTAAGTTGATAATTCATTGTCAATTGTCTGTTTCAAAATGAATGCAACTAAACCAAATCATTTCAATTAATTGATTTAATTATCCTATACATAATTGTGACATATAGTAGTCAACAACATTGATAATTGTTGAGTAAAAGTCAATAGTTTAATAATTCAATTACCTGTAGTTTCTTCACTTCATCAAAAGAGTCGATCTTTTTTTTCATATTTTTCGTTAATTTTGTCTAGATTATTGTTTCAGAAAGAAAATGTGACACTGACATGGATTAATTCTATTTGTCAAGTTATAGCCATCGATATTAATGTGAGCAATATCTATTTACATCGCTGATACCTGATTAGTGAATGTTCAAATAAAAATTCACAAGAGACTATCAACTGACTACTAAACATACCCACACTGTAATGTATGTTGATGTTAAAATAGCTTCGAATATAAATAACATTGAATACCATAGCCTTATTGGGTGATTACAGAAAGCCACATTTTACATGAATAATAATAAGAGCTTGAAACAGATTCACTATTAGTGAATAAACAACACACAATTGAACATTGTTGGTTTTTAATTGAATTATTGATAACGCGGTTGAAAAAAGTATTTTTAGTGCACATTACAAACGCTCACTTCTTTTTATGGTTATCTCTTCATCAAGCTTAGTCGCCAATGTATCTAAAAGTTCTGAAACAATTGATCGCAATATTGATGTGAATAACGTTATGTTGCTTATTCAGAGTCCTGAGTCAAAATCGGCAATTAAACAAACATATGTGTTAATAAAAGACAAACAAATATATCACATTCTCACTCAATATGAGATCTACCACTAACCACTTAGCGTTTTACAAATATAGTCATCAGTGAAATGGTTGTCGTGTAAATAACCATCTCTATCGTTTCATAAATGAAAAAGTCAACAATCAATCGACAAACAAATAATCAACAAGTCACAGAAAGTTCATTGCATTTATAACATTAATTCACTAATGCACCTCTGTAGGACAAGTAAAGCTTATGGCAAATGAGCTGACATGAGAACTCTACGTGCAACAACGTACTACACATAAGCCACTTAACCGATCAAGATACTTTAATTTTCAAGACAGTTGAAAGCAAGACGTAAGATATGAGTAGTCACACGCATTACCAAAATACAGTGAAACAAATACATTTAACAAGACATTTGACTATAGATCGTCTTATAATGTACGTAGTAACAAGTCAATTAAAACATCCATTATTCTCCTTTCAATTGATAACCTGATATAAACTAACAACATTATTGTTTATAAACATCACGTTGAATAATTATAAATTGAGCATACCGTGAGAAGTTAATTGACCAGCTTGTATAGATAAAATAGGCAATAACAAAATTAGTACATTCAAACAATATAAGAAAATTGAAGACATTTTCACTGAATTTTACATTCTACTACACTGTTTTTATATCATCAGTCAACATTAGCGATTGGTCAATGTGTGATATACGAGGTAAGTGAAAATTAACTGGCTGGTACGCATGCATACACACAAATTCAGAAATCACTTAACGTGAATTCCAAGTTTTACAAGATTCACACACACAATTTACTCCAAGAAACACTCAGAACAACCTTCAACACACTAAACTTTCTCATAATATTCACATTGTGCACAAACTTTTATTTTTATTCACATCTAGATAATCTAAATATCAAATGTGAAATTTGCGGAAACGTTCTATCATAGTGATGTGAAATTCACCTTAAACATAGTGCAACACAAACAGTCTTGGAGTTTACTGTCTATTAATCTATCCACAATAACACTATTTAACACAACTGTGATTAAATTTATAAAATAATTATTAATGATACTTAATGTAGTTACTCTCATTATCAAGAACTATTTACACATTAGAAGAAACCTGCTATGCAGGCACTATCAGCATAAAATGCGTCAATCTATACCTGAAAATTTCTGTAAAGTGTCACTGGCTAGAAAACACATTAATTAAAGATATTTGGCGGCCGCGCAACACTACTGAGACAATAACGTTTTACAAACATGTCAAATAAGAATCAATAATATAATAACAGTTAATGCAAGTACATACAATAAGTTCAATGTCAATGAGAATCAGTTTACTTGGATTAACTGCACTGTTTGGGTAAACAATGGGTTCTTCAAATGACCACCACACGATATATATAAACCCGAGCGTCCAGTGTAGCTGTATTCCAGTCAGTTCAGCGGAGAGGAGCGGCAGGGACGTTGAGTGTCTAATTCTGATGCTGTAAAATGGGATCAATTATTAATCCAAGCAATCAGTGAGTAAGACTCAAATCAGAACGAAGAATGTTGCCGCGATAGTGTATTTGCAACAACACTAGATAATCATCAACCTGGTTTGATTTTGCCGCAATATGACATTATTGTGACCTTGAGTGATTAAGTACGTAGCGACCACTTCGCATTAGCAGCGTGGCAGACTGGTCATCCTTTTTTCACCCTCAGAAATCTCAACAAAATTACTTTTACGGAGGAATATGACTAATAATAGGTGAGTCTATAGTATATACATATCTACTTATTGAATAATAGTTGTTTGGCCTGTTCCTTACAAGAAATTAATGTCGATGTGAATGCAGCCTTTGAAAATGTGGTGCTTAACCAACGATTTTTCAGTTAGGAGGATGTTGAGCAAGCTGTTGGAGAGTTTCAGTCTGTAAGTTTATAAATTTAATGTAATCGTAGATTACCTTCACTCATTATGTTCATTCGTAAAGTCAACGTGCCTCTTTTTCTTCTTTTAAATACATTTTCAATGCTTTAAAATGTGCGTTTGGTAATAAAAGGAAACTTCAGGGGACTGGTCAGAGAAACAAACTGTAAGTTGGACTGTAATTATCACAACTTTAGGTCTAAATACTTGGATTGTAAATCTATGTTCCGTGTAGTGCTGAATGTCAATGAGTATATCGTCCGTTCATACATCATGGCACACAACCATCCCTACACGAAATCTTTTATGAGATGCGATCCCTGGTAGTAGTTTTACTAGTAAGTTTTATCTTTGTTATGACTTATTACGTCGACAGTTGATATCAGGCTGGGACACTGTAGACGCTGGATGCACAGTTACAACTTATGTGTTCCAATAAACAGCGCGACTCTATATTTTAAACCATCGAAGCAGCTACTGCAGAAAATGATAACTACACACAGAAATGGACGATTAATTTTTCAATAGTTTGGCGAAAGCTGTGCTATGCGAGTGTTTACGAAGCTTGAAACTTATACGAGAGGAATTCTTAGAAGATAAGTAAGAAATTAGTTTTCTCATCTCTAAAAGTTGTTTTTGTTCTACAGATTGCCTAATCGCCTCCTTTACGGGATATCTGCTTGTATTATACAATATTGACGATTTCTCTATAATAAATGGTTATTACTTAATAAATGCCTGTTGTATTTCCATATTTGCAGCAGTGCAGTGGTGTATATTTGGGTTCATAGTGCACGCGGTAATGTATGCGTTATGTCTCAGGAGCTTAAATGCGACTAATTGATACGATGCTTCGAAATGTGATTGTTAGTTAACAATCATCCGCAGTTGAGTTTTTAGTTAAATGGTTAGCACCAATGTAACAATGCGCGTTAAAATGTGTTTTTGTGCGATAAACAGTACTCAGAACCACAAGGTACTCGCCTACTGTGGTTTGCGCATATTAGTGTATTTCTAGTAATAGGTTCAATGGCCTACGCCGACAGCTTACTTGCTTTTATCCTCAAGTCTGCTTTTTATTGAACTGATAGATGAGTGGTGTCATCTTAGCTACGAGTTATACAAATTGTCTATAATCGGCGTCATTATTATTCGCCGTTACAATGTTAATACTGCAAAGTGTGTCAACACTTATTTAACAAGTAACTTGAGTTGTCTAACTAGTTAGTCCAGCGAATAATAAAAATCGTTCATTACATGAATGCATAGATTATTACGTGTAAGGAAAGCTGATAATAAGTAATCTATTATAACGGCGAAAACAGTAATACTTCCGAGTTAATAGCCTAATAAATAACAAATTTAGATAAAATCCCAGAACGTATTCTTTCTCATATGGTATGCTACTATAAACGTTCACCAAAAAGAAAGGCTACAACGTAATGTAGCTAACGTAAACATTAGCATTAGTTTATTGTACGATTAGCATTAACTTCCCCACTTTGTATTCTCTGTAACAAGCTAAAATGAAAAAGCCCCATTAAAATATGAGCAAATATATATTTTTCAGTATGTGGAATGATTCATACAATTTTCATAAGCTATAAGTGATACAAAGTAACAAGACTGCTTTCACTGCTAATCAGTACAGTTATCTGTCTCTAACTTCTGGAACTTTATACAACTACACACACCGATTGATAAGGATATGCCACCAAAGTTTAGTTCCAACTGAACTCCGATTAACTTTCAATATGCTGCCCGACTGTCGAATTACATAGGTGAAATGTTTCTGTTTTTCAGTTGTTAATACAGCATAGGTTACGTACAACTTTAGTTTTGCATTGTTGAGGTTTCTTTGGACATTTTCATTACTCGTTGGTAACTTGTCAGGCACCCGGTAAATCGTTCCAAGAGTGTTCCGCATTTTCAGTGACAAATCGACCATCCGTCAGCGACCTTACTGC
Source organism: Schistosoma japonicum (assembly GCA_025215515.1). Lineage (NCBI taxonomy): Eukaryota > Metazoa > Platyhelminthes > Trematoda > Strigeidida > Schistosomatidae > Schistosoma > Schistosoma japonicum. Next base: position 7,864 of record JAGWFQ010000031.1, read on the forward strand.
AATTTCAATCATTCTATCCTTATTAATTATGTGCTGATTATGAGCTTCGAAAGTTTCAACAAGTTAATTGAGATAAAATCAGGCCACCACAGCACCATCTGCGAATGCAAATTAGAAACGTAAGTTGGAGTTATACAACTATTGCACGCAAAAAATGAACACACTACATCAGTGGTTTATAGTTTATTCACTACAAAATTAAAACAACGTAAATCATCCAGGAAAATTAGTAATAATGTAAACCAAACTTAGATTACCAAAATGGTCTTAGACAACGTAAATACACTGCAGTTTGTTCTTAAGGAGAGTAAAATATCATTATTATTTTTTTGAAGCTTGAAGTGACATATTTCACAACCAAGAAACCATATACAAATCGTATTTCCAAAAATGCGCCCTAAGATTCTGTGATACCTACGCAATTTGTGCAAACTACGTTTGTGTAGAATAGTTTAATATGCATGTACAGTTACATTTTTCTATGATGAATAGTATAATTTTCCAAAATAACTGAAAACAGACGATTTTTATATAGACACGATAACTGGTTACGATGTCGCGTGAACACCTAAGCTAACATATAAGCAGCCTCTTTGCAACTCGTACAGCAGAAAGTATCGGGAGCCAAGGGCGAAGTGCTTGTTGTAGTAGTGTACAATTGTGATAGTGATACATTTAAACAATATTAGTACAGTACGTATTGATAACGTTTATTGCAAAAACTTATTACATACATAACACTGATGAACTTTAACAAAATATAAGGTCTTTTAGTTAGCCAGCACAGATGTCAATTAAAAAACTAGCGATTGGTAATAATTAAATGTAAAAACAATCGTTCCAAGTTGCATACGTATATACATATATATGTATCAACACAACAAAAATTTCTTATCTACATAATCAGAAAAGTAAAACGACTAAACGAGGATGTGTTTCAACAGTCGTTCTAAGCATCTTGGCTGAAAGAAGATAAATAACGCAAAACACGCATTTTCTTTGTGAGCACTAAAAGTTCAGCAAACGCGTTACAAAAATGTAGTGTTGTAATAATACTTATTTAGCCTTATTAAATGTGTAATGTGATGAGAAATAGATTCATCGTTATAGTGTGTATCATAACCGGAGTACTTTATAGCGCCAGATTCAGTGATGCTTTTGTTTTAATATGCAGACATGTTGATATATATTCCGTAAAATCGATGAAACGTCATGCTTACCTCGTCTATAGCTGCATACTTGTCTTCATAGACGAAGTGTTTTTGGCGATGACTGATGTTGCTAACTACCAGTGATTTTCATGTGTATGTTATTGACTGACACTTGAAAAGTAAATGCCTTGTCATCTGGATTAGTGAACGAGTACAAAAGCAATAGCGCTGATCTCCAAAATACGCTGCCAAACAAATCTTATGCAGACTTAAGTCTTAGTTGTCACAATAACTCCTAAGGCCAACAACACGCTATACCAATATCAAGCTTTGATTTACTAAAAACTTATTCTGTGCTATATAATCAATTTTTCCAAGAATCATCTTCTGACAATGAAACACACATTACTTATCATCGTGTCTTCATATACTACATGACGCTATATCATTTAGAATGTGAGTTTACGGGCTAAACTGATGGTAAAATAATTCATGAAACTGCAAGAGCACACCATGTGGTCGCGCTGATATTTGGGTGCAATTCCGAATGGCAGATACTGTTTCGACGGATTAGTCTCAGCAAACACAAAAATAGCATGCTACTAAGCATTCACAAGACAGATAAGCCATGCAGTTTACTTATGCCTTAGAGTATTGTTTGAAGCCAAAATTGAAGTTGAAATCTAGCAACAATTAACAGAGACCACCCTACTAACATTTCATCAGTGGCTAAGTATGTAGATGTAATTATAATCACAAAATCTTTTTCAAGTTAAACCATGTCGTTTAACAAAAACTACGTTGAGACAAATCGATTGCAGGCACAAACACGAATAATATTCTAATATTATTTAGATTTTATGAACAATATAAGTAATGCCTGCAGCCAGGAAAACACTTTGTAAGTTGGGGTTCGATTATAATTGATTGGTTATTATAGTAAGCATTCAGAATCCTAGTTGTTCATATCCGCGATGTCAAATCATTAATGCCTGTGATTGTAAGCGCATATTATCCGAGAAACTAGAATACTTTGTAACACAGTGTTAGCTACATCAGCACAAGTTTGCTTTCCTTCATAAGACATAATCAAGATTCGAGATATATGTTACATACCACATCAACTCACGTGCGTTATGACCAATTGTACGTAGGAATTGTTCATTCACAACAGTGAATGGCGATTTGACTAAACAATTTCGATGATTGTCAATACGCCAGCTTCTATGAAAACACCTGTATTCACTCCACAAAAATGTAACATGCGGCAATCAAGGATCCTGGTGACGTAATCAGTATGTGGAATGGAAATCGATGTACATTACAGTAAATTCCCTCAACCCATTATTTAAAGCATAAGTGCTACTTTAAAAGAAAACAATGAGAGAACAACTCATACCAAAACACCCAATATGTTACTTGCGTAATAAGATACCACACACTTGAATAATGAAATCGATTGATATTTCTACAATTTACGACGTTCGTCAGAAATGCCAAATTCATTGTGACAGTCGTATTTCTTCAATATTACTTCAACAAATGAATAATTATAATTCACCCTGACAGTCTGTCTAGATAAACGACGATAATATTTCTATTTAATACATTCACACTCACAATCACTTAGTACATTTATTGTTGTTATATGTGATATGACCGTGTAGCTATGAACATATAAACTCTTCTACTTTTTAAATTATTCCAGAGATAAGTGGGATGATATTTATCGGCCTACAGTTATGCACGTTCGTCCTGTAACCTGGTCTAAATTGATGACGAATGTATGAGATTTTTCATCTATTAGGGTAAGTACCTCTTGTTAAGGAAAGGTCAGACCGTTTTAGTTGGATTAATGGGACATAATGTTCACTGATTTTAAAATAAGTAAATAACATGCTACAACTCCATAACTATATGAGCTTCTGAATAAGTTAATGGATTTACAAATGTTGTCAAAATTGAAGGTATCAGATTCCATATGGTTAGTAGCCAAATAAATAATATCAATCTAATGTGATCCAGGGGTTTACTTCTGTTAGCTATGAAATAGCTGAACAGGTTAAGTATAATTTTATGGTCGGTAATCATTAACTTGTCTTGCAAAATGTAGGGAGTAATATAATCCTAATGCGGTTTGGGGCGATTAATTAATAGCCGTACAAAGTTTTGTACTTTGGAGCCACTGTGGAATTCTGATAACTCTTCTTTTATCGCTTTTGATATGTAAAATTCTATCGGTTGATAAAAGGTTATGGTAATTTCCACATGTGTTGAGAAGTCATTTGACTTAAAACAACACTTCTGTAGGCAGCTTAGCTTCTTACGGCAATGAAATAGATCGTTAAGAATCAAGAAAGATCTATATTAGGGCCGTTCGGTTTTGATTTAACTAGATGTTGGTTTGAATTGGCTGTATGTCTCTCTGAGCAATTATCTAGGCAACCTGTATTGCTAAGGAAACTAATGACTGCCTGATTCCAAAAAATTATCATGTGAGTTTGAGATATTAAGATGTTCAGAGCAATTTGAGTTGGAAGACATATCAGCTCATTGACAATGTGCAAATTAGGGAGGATGTCTTAGTAGCCATCAGTAGTGAAACCGATTACTGGGCCTAGGTAGGTCGGGTATGGTGCGTTTATACCAGGGCTTAAAGCATACTAGTGTGTATTTGGCGTCCTAGAATTTCTATCAATGTTATTTGTGTTAATGTAGTTGAAAGTGTTGTGTACACCTTCTTTACTTGGTCTACGCTAATAGCAAAATGAGTTATGCTTCGATGGATTAAGTACAGCCTGTGAGTGTCTACGACCCTGATCACTACCAACTCGATCACTTTTAAAAAAACCTCATAACCTGCCTTGTTATATAATTATGTGGTTAGCACAGTATTGTCATGCCGTTTTTTGATGAGACCATGAAACCTTGCTTCAAACTTATTGATAGTTTCGATGATCTTTTTTCTCGCCATACAATATACATAAATTGTTCACTGAACTAAGCATATGTATTAACCTGGACTTTGAGAGTTTGCGTTTTCTCACCTAATGAAAAACTAGAGGGCATAGTACTGAAGGCAGTGTAGTCTGAATCTATACCAATTAGGGAATAGTTGTCAGACGTTTGATTTGTATTTTGCGCGTCTAGTAGCATAAAACCTGCCTGCTGATTCACAATATTTTCAAAGGATTCTGTAGCAATACTAAGCGCTGTTGTTAGGCAGATAACATATGTGGTTTGTGCTCAGCTTTACTTAAGTGTGATATTTACAGTCCATTGGATAATTGGATTACAGTCATCGTTGACTACTTGATCATTCTTTAATTTGATAGATGCAGTTCTTCAGTGCTTAGTTCATTTTTTAGCTGATCTGATGCTGATTAAGAATCGACTCGCAATAAATTGTTTATGAGTATTACTGATGTTTCTTGGTACGCAAAGGCAATAACAAGAACTATCTACAAAATTAACTGATTTTAGAATGATATACCTAACGGTTCGTGGTGGTGCCCCATCCGGTATATTGTAGAGGATTATGTTTTGACGGGATATCATACGCTTAAACACTTCTGTAGCAATGAAGTCGATTACGGTGTACAACTTCGTGACGTTTCACAGCACAGGTAAACTTGTATCCTTGGTCAGTTGCAATTTTAGAGGTACAGTGTATTGAGTTCTTGTTTAACACCACATACTATAACTGAGAATGACTCAACTTAAAAACGCATTTCTGCTAGCTGCTGCGTTAGATGCTGTAGTTCATATTTAGGCTTCTCGATGCTTCTGCTTTGTGGCATAGATGTGTAATCTACATCAAATATTTTTGGTAGTTGAGTAACTGATGTAAAATTGAGCATTTCTGTGTGTGTCAAACCTTGGGTCACTAGATTAGATGTTTGTTTAGTAGTAGAATTGTTATAAACTGAACACTGTGGGCCTAAACTAGCTCGTATTATAGAGAAACGACTCATAAGTAAATAACTTTAGTCAATAAGTGCTAGCAGATGTATAAACATCAATCAAAACAGATAGCGTGACAATTGATGGCTTTTTTGAAGAAACACTCAACAAGTTACCACGAGAGTTAAGTGTAACGCTTGTTTTGTTATCGACAACATATTGTCAAAAATTAACCAGGTAAATTAATCGAACAACAGTCGTCAACTGTTCAAATCCTGTTCGCCACAGTGAGGCTCGCAACAAAAGTACGAGTCAAATTATGGAGTTATCAATCACCAATGGATAACACTAGACACTATTAGAACACACTGAATCTGTAACCGCCGACCAGATGATTTAAGTAAGAATACTGTGTTGCCACTAGCTCTTATGTGTCTACGTACGATTCAAATGTCCAGAACAGCTGCTACTCGATTGTCAACGCAATCCTTATTTCAATGAGAATAACCAAATTGTCAAAATACACCAATATTTATACAACAATTCTAAACAGCAACAGCTTAATGGTATGCAACACGGTTCAACAAAACGAAATTGTGAACAAAATGCAATGTTCTTGTAGTGGTATCTCTCTCGAAACTGACACACATAACAGCCAATAACGTATAATATGATTGCAGCAATAAAGTGTGACTGGAAACAACCAAATAGAACTCAATTAGACCAAACAGAATAAGTGATCAGTCGTGCTAGTAGGCGACAAACATTATTAATTTCTGACATAACGTATGCTTTCTTCATCATCTCACATTACCTTGGCTACAAATAGCGGGTCATTATAATGCATAGATAAACAAGCACAAACAAATCAAAACACACGTTCTTTGGCGTATGATAACATATTACTGAGTTTTCCTAGTGATACATTACGATATAGAATAAAGCTTTACCCAAAATATGGTCTATTATTACATTAATGAACTAAAGTCCAGTTATGTGTGCACAAAACGCAAAATCACATTCCTACAGAATAAGCTAGACAATTCATTAAGACTGATTACAATTAATAAACATGTAAAGTGAAGCAAGTATCATATAAATCAATCTAAATCTAAATAAAGCCACATAATTTATAACAAATGAAGAATTTGTAGAGCAGCGCGCTCATAATGGGTGAACTGAACATACATGAACAATAACATTACTAATATAACATTTTATAACTCATGTATTAGACATGTCGTTTTACAGTCGATTGGCTAATAGGACTCACAAAATAACACCTGTTAAAGTAAACTTTGTAACTAGATAAATTTGTGGAGTGTTCGCGTTAAACTCTCTCTAATTTATTTGCATTCATCTATGTGTTTGGTTTGTTTATTTTAACTTCCTCTATTCTGGCTTACGTTATTGTTTAGGGCTGTCCAACCATGTGTTCTAGAATGGGTGCTTATAATTTTGTAGGTTTGTAATTCTGCAGTCATAATTCATTGCACGAAACAATATTGACTTGACAGGTTGTTAAATACATAATTTGGCTGCACGTTTTTGTGGTTTTGGCTCAGTTAGACTTTATTTAGAGGCCTGTTTAGTTGTATCTTCAGTATTCATCGTCTGAACGTTTGGCTTTTGTTACAACATTTGCAAACTGATTGTCATACAGTCAAAAATGCATCAGATGAAGGACTGAATATTTTGATCTATGTCACTGCGCTTTATTCGCCTTCATTAAAACTTCTGTTTGGTAGGATAGTCGTATATTTTTCGGATACTATATCATTCAGCAACAAATTTACATGAACAATATTCTATTGTCATAGTTTTCGCAACAAACAAAACTTAACCGAACCAAACAAATCGACATGTCTGCTGACTATATGTTAGAATCGATTTTTATGTGCATCGAATAGTCGTCAAAATCTGCACCTTGACTTTAGCACTAAACACAGACGCAAACACGAGATAAGCGCCTTACTCAAATAAAGATAGGGAGCAAGCCGTATGCAAAATGTTCGCATATTAACAGTGACAATTCATCGAATTAAAATTACCAACGTTATATAAATAAAGTAAAATGTAATCGTTTATACTCTGGAGTACAACTAACATGGATCACAATTAAAGTGACGAAGGTTTGTTGATTAAGCCTTCAAATCTTCAATGCGATCCCTTTAGCTAGATTAAATAAACAAATGTAGTTTAACGGATTTTCAATCCAATACACAAATCGAGTATTCAATTTTACCAGTAAGTGACTTTCATTGACGGTAATTTTTTAAAATCTTTGTTTAATGTAATGCATTTAAGACAATAAACGAAATATACTGATTAAATCCATGCCTCTCTCGACGCAAAATAATTGCAACTCCCTTGACTGTAAGTTTACTGGTCTTTAATTGCTAACAGTCGTAGACGAATAGATTCACTATTTTTTGAAGTGGAATTCATTAATCTTACAAACCTACTAGTAGTCTATCTTTTGTTACTTTTGACTGATTTCCGATAGTCTGAAAAGCTTAACATAGTTAGAAGTGTAATTGATTTAAAATTCAGTAAAAGTAATTCCTAACTAAATGATGGTATTCAGTAAAACAAATGGCTTGAAGGATATAACGTTCAGGTGTGAAATGCCTTAGGTAAAGTTTAATCAATTAGTTTATGTACTTTCTGAATAAGATTAATTTATCGAAATTTAGAATTTTGTAATTTGGAACAGTTAAAAATTTAAATTAACTATGGATCATTGTCAGAATGTTTCCATGAATAAATTCATTTTGTATATGACTTATAAAGTTCAACAATTTCAATTATCTCAAAATTTTTACAATTTAAGTAAAAGTAATCACATAGTTTATTATACTACTCATATTGATCTGATAAGTTGGTCAGTAAATCGTAATTATAACAATGAATGGCCGTTAAAACAAGTACAGTTTTCAAAGACAATACTCTGTACAGCTTGTCGCTTTGATTATACTCATGCACCTATCTCAGTATGCTGTCAAATGTATAGACATGAAGCAATGATGATTTATTTTATGAATCAAAACTAGAACTGGATTTGCAGAACAAATATCAAACGTAACACCCCAAGTGTTTACTTTAAATAGACAATTCAGATGAAAAAGTTATTGTCACTATGCACCAATGTATTTAAGATTATACAAGTTGTTAAATTGCTGAAAGTTTAATGCCAACACATTAACAAAATATGAAATCACAGCATAAATTCGCAGACAATTTCGTCACAACGCCGACTGTTACGCATAAGAATGATGGCCGTTCGTGCCTTAATGCTACTTGATTTTAGTATATGGTAAGCTAAAAGCTTATCTCAACCACGCCATATTAATCTGAAACAAACTGAGATGTATCCAAATGAACGATGAAGGACATCATGACTAAGATTCTAATGAGTGTCAAACCAAATATATGGCAATTAATAAAATGTTGTTGATCAAAAATACATAGCCGATACATTATGTATGCTGAAACTATAAAACGTGAAACAAATAACTACATACAGATCACATAGGTACGCAACTGAATGAACAACAAAATAAATTTTCAACTGACTGTGTAACTAACAAACTAGTAAATTTCCCGTTAACTACGTAAGTAACAGACTGGCCAGATAACTGATCAGCTTTCGTGTCTACTATGTCATCGACTAATTGATACACTCAACAACCTGATAGCGTGATGCAGTTAGATAATAAGTCAAAGTAGCGATTATTAAGTAGTCCAACTCGACCTCATTAATTAACAACTGAACGGTCTAGAACTCGCCAAATAAGATCTATATGAGCACCAAACCTGACAAAGACTGCGTTTGTCAATGCTTTTAACTAAATTATTTAAAATATATGTGATAAAATCGATTTGAAATATTTACTACACAGCAACTAATTTAATTCAATTCGATTAACATTAGTGGGCTTAATAAACATAACTATGACCAGTGTTTAGTGTATTGTTATTTAATTTATTATGTGTAGTATAACATTTATTAAGTGTGAAACGACAACAAAAATAGTTGAACACCTCACACATTGTAAAATATACATTTGGAAATACTATGTCTTGTCGATATAATAATTTATAGAATTACTTAATAGCGAAAAAACTAGTGATTTTTGGTGCAAATATTCATATTTAGGCTATTGTTTTAATGATTGTAAAGTAGGTGGTAACCGATATTGCCATTCATTCTCTCCGCTGTAATCTAGCTATTTTGTATCAGTCGTGGTGGGTTTTAAGTGAACTTATTACTTACTTTGTAACTATATATACACAGGTGATACAAAACACAAGTGAATATTCCTACTGTTGCGTTCGTGTCTTCTTGATTTTAACTTGAAGAGAGTAATCAGTTGTCGGGTTGGTGGTCACGATTGTTAATATCAGTTGGCGTAGATAAATTAACAGACTAGAGTTGCATTCAGTTCTTTCATTGTAGCGTAGGCGACTTCAGTCATATTAAGAAGTTTTCGTTAAAATATTTCAATGTTCAAAAAATTTGAACGTAATCATTGATTTCACTGAAGTCGTGATAGTATGCACCATAAAAATAATGATAGACAAAGTAAGGAAAAACATAAATAGCAAGTGCAATGGGGTGAGTCAGATGACACCACCCTTGAGATACGTTATGATTTACGTATTCACAATCTATCGTTCAATGAATTATTGAAAATCGTGAAAGCCTAAAATCATATACAACCATATTTCAATTCACAGATTTTACTTAGAACATGCGCAATACTGGTATCTATCTTCTTAATATGTTATTAAGTGCAGAGACTATTTTTTAATCAAAACGCTATGTAACGAAAGTAATACGTGACGATCACTTCTACAAGAAGCTAAACTATGAAGTCATTGAGTAATGTGACCCTATAAAAAGATTAGGTAAGTTAATTTCAACAATCAATCATTGTTAAATGAACATTTACAAGTATGACAATAGGCAGTTAAAGCATACCTAGCTTGATTTTCTGGGCTTTTACTAATGGTATCACTTTGCATAAAAAGTTAATTTGTGGGTTCTATTGTCACTACAATTTCATGTGTTGTGCATTTGATCTAACGCCAGATGATTTGTAACGGAAGTGTCGGCCGAATGTTTGAAGTCTTGTGCTGCCACGTTTTTACTGACTATCACAACAACTTACGTTTCCGCTCTGTTTTGTTTTAACTGCCCGATCATTTCCTAAAATCGCATTGTGTACTCACGAGCCTTTATAAAACTTTTACGACCGATCATGAGTGATTCAGTTCGATCTTAACACAAACATCATGGTGGCTGGCAACATGCGTTATAAACGATCGCCAAATAGTTTTCAAATTTTTATCAGGATCGTTCTGTCATCATAAATGTGTGGTGGTTGCGATGATGTTACTTTTGTGATCACGAACTGGTGTAAACACAACGTTTTGTACATATGATAAAATGGTAACTTGTTGAAACACTGTATTCTGAAAATTTATATTGTACTTAACAAACTACTAAATAAAGCTATTATATGTATTATTACACTGTAATTAGCGTCTATCTCAATAATCAGTAGACTCATAGAAACGTGCTCATTTGCATACATTTTCATCTCATCCTAAGGTGATATTTACATTTAAGTATAATAACCGGTTACAGTTTTGAGCTAATTGAAAACTTGGTTTGACGAGATAACTGGCGATCGTAAAATTTCTTTATTGGTCATCCTGAGATAATAAATATCTGGGCATAACTGTCAACAATTAATTGAATAAGACAACAAGTAAAATGAAAATGTTAGTAATACGTAAAATAGAAAGTGGAATGTCATGTTGAGATCCTTTCAAATTGTCGGTTTGTCACTATTCACGGAGACAATTTGCTGTTGTGTACTCAAACTTCATTTTCGAAAAAGTCGCCTAATCAATTATGGTGAATATTTATGATCAATTACAGTAATGACTTGTAAGCATTTTTAATTGATAGCACAGGCTTATTTAACGTAGAGATATTTTCACTTACAAATGTGTTGTCAACTTGAGTAATCGTATGTATGTGATCAATTATAGGTCAGTAAATAATTGCAAAATTTTTATTCAAGTTGCCATGTTGAAAACACCTTGACTACCAAGTGTTTTATCTTATCAATGAATAATCAATTAATGAAGTAGAATGTAAGTGCTCAGTGAAGTAAGAAAATGGTGTATCCAACAATGTGATAATTGCTTTTAAAATTTGTAGATGAAAGTCAAGAAAATAATAATTAAAATAGTTTTTGTGACGATATTGATAGTGATAATAATAACCACTGTTATTATAATGGTGTTAAACATAGATAACAGTAAAAATAAGATATGAAGATATATAGAAGTGTGAATATTGAATTTCGATATAACAAAAATCGCCTACGATATACACAAAAGTACTGAATGCAACTCTAGTCTGTTAATTTACCTAGGCCAACTGATATTCACAATCGTTACCGCCAACTCGACAACTGATTACTGTCGCCAAATTAAAATCAAGAATACACGAACGCGACAGTTGGAAGATTCAATTGTGTTCTGTATCAACTGTGTATATATAGTTACAAAAGTGAGTAATTCGTACACTCGAAATTCACTACGACCGATCCGAAATAGGTAGGTAAGAGTGGAGAGAATGAACGGCAGTATTGGTTTCCACCTACTTAACAAATAATAAAGCAATGGCCAAATGAGAATAACAACATGTAATATAATTAGGTTTTTACTTTTCTGCAAATTTTAATTACAAACAAAGACTTTAATGTTAATTTAGATGTTCATGCTAATGGCATTTAAATGCACAAAGCCTTATGTTGTCTTAAAAGGCTAAACAATGGCTAAATAAACTGAAATTTTAGTACTTCAACATAAAAATTTGTAGTAGTCAACATGTGCATCATATAAACTTATGAACAACGTAGGACTGTTTATTTACGGCGTTATATCGATTTGTTCAAAATTACTTTACGTTTCTTCTAGTTAATTGTTTCCATAACAAAGCAGAATACTTCATCAATTTACTCTGATAAGACGTTGTAATTTTTAAGTAATCCATGTGTATCAACATTTTTACGTACATGATTGTGCGTACAATTGAAGTTACTATAAAGTAGTATGATGATGGCTGAATCAAGAGTGGATGTCTGTTATTCAGAAATATTCAGTTAAATTCATCATTGATATGGAGTCAACAAATGTCATTGAGCACAGTCAATGTTAATATACACTAACATCACATTTAGTTTATTACCAGATATTAGTAAAATATGATGCTATACATGTATATAAGCCGCATAGGTGATAACGTGTAAATATCATCGTAGGTATGTATATAATGAATACTAAGTGTGTTATCGGCTTGACATATTGTATGGATAAATAATTTAACAACAAAAACACATTGAAGAAGCGTTACAAATATGAAGACATTTTCATTGAATTTTCGCTTTCTACTAAAAGGCATTAATATCACCAAACAGCGCTGGCGATTAATCAGCTTTTACTCAATTTCTAACAAAAGTCATGTATTAGACACCAATCAAATAGCAGGTGAATAGTTTGACTGTGCATTGCTGTCATAACAATGAACAAAATAGTGATGTGTCTAGGCAAATTGTAGATGTTATATCGAGTATCAAATTCTATTCAAATGTGATAAATCATAATGATGCAGGCTATGTGTTAGTTAGTTAGTGGCATTTGATTCATCACTGACAATGTATTATGCAGTGACAACAAACCAAGTCGAATAAAAATAAAGCTGATTACTTTATATAATGCATTGCAATATGTACTGTAATCAGCATTCTAGAGCTTGCACCAACTGTAATTATTCCCAAGATAGTTATCTCAGTTTTTGACCAAAATACACACTAAGAATATCATTCATGTTATTCTTACTTAGTATACTTTATTCATGTTTTAATTACACAACTGAACAAAACTCACATTACTCTGTTTAACTATGTGAAATATTGTAGTAGTAGATTTTATCTGTTTGAGTGTACGTAGTGTAGTAATTAGGCTTTGTGAATTTCACCTTGATGGGAAAACATGATATTTTTTCTTTTGAGTTTCACATAGTGTTTTCAGGTCATTCGGAGGTAGGTGAGAAGACTATTAAACGTACTTTGTAAATCATAGGTAGCGAAATTAATTTTATAAACAGATTTGTGAGTACTTATATACACTTTTGTTATTTCGTGATGATTTGTCTAATAAGGTTAATGCCTTTCCTGATGTAATGTTAGGAATCAGGACAATGCATTTAGACTCACAATGCTTGTACGCCTACCACGTTCTTTATAGCCCCATGCCTGACTTGATGAAAATAAGTGCATTGATCTAGATGACCTTCATTAATTTATATTTTACTTAAATTAACACTTACATTTTAAGCCGGAACGCATAGGAACACAAGTGGCGAAGTTGAAACACGATATCTTTACTGTGATATAAATGTTGAGACAACAGACACGAACTTATAAGTATGCCTACCTTAGTCAATAATCATCTGTCTACTAATCACTGGTATACGTTGAGTCTTTTAATGCAACTAGTTTGCAGTTAAAATTAGTTTAATTCAATTAGAACATTGTTTAATTCTATTTCTCACTGACTGATATTGGTTTCGAAACACAGAAAACCAAAACGTGATAGTAATTCAAGTTGTTATAGTGTACGATTCTCTAATAATGTGCAACATTTTGCTTGATTCGATTGCGGGATCGAGCAGATCATCTCTGATTTAACCTCCTTGATTACAAGGCATATGTAGATTATGTTTTCTGTATGTCTTTCTTCATAATGTCAACAAAATGTTTACTGTAAAACTACAAAATATCAGTGAATACATTGTTACACCTTCTTCTCAGCCTAATATTCTTCAAAGTTTTGCTATCACAGATGCTTAACATATACATCTATGACAATCGAATAGAATTAGATTAATATTGTAGAATGGTAGTCTGAATTCAGTCACTAGAATGGTTAGAGTGACTTGTGGAATATCACTAACCAATTACATGATTGTATTGAGTTTCAACTCTTGTATCTACCGATGCAGTTATTACCAATGTCACTGATTGTATTTCCTTGTTTGTCACTTCAAACCAACTAATTCATATTTTGTTGGCAAAATCAATTAACATGATTAACCACTAGGAAATTAACTCAAGAATTATACACTAATGAATTTAGTTTGTTTGAGATGCATTCGTGTAATCAGGACGCATCACATGAACAGTAAATAGTATACACTACCGAAATCGTTTGATAAGTCATACACATTTACATTGATTATTTTGGCCTCTAGTCAACTAAGCAAATTTTGCCACATTTGTGTTTTCATTGAAAATAAATGATGGATTTCGAATTTTGGTAGACAAAATTGACCGTTATGTTAACATAAAACGTGGCCAGCAATGTAGCTGAATACATGTGTTGCATCGAATTTATTGAACTGGTCACCCAGGTGAAGCTGAGCGTGAGTTGCAATGTTTACATTATTACATAAATCCTGTTCGTTTACTTGTGGTCAGTTGTCAGTCAGGATGGATATCTGCAGAAATCTGTTGTATAACACATATCTAATCATTACTCTCCGGGATCGCACTACAAAATTGTATCCTAACTACCTAAAACATCACTAATAAAGTAAGAGGACAGTTTACTGTAGGTCAGTGAGTGGTAACGCACTGAAGTGTACAATGAACCAAAAAATATATTATATAATTGTTATTATTCGCTGTATTTTAAATACATTGGTGTGTAGTGATATCACATTACAAATCGTTGTCGACCAGTCAGCTGGAGAAATCAAACTACTTAACATCATGACTATGAACAAATATTTCACAGTATTAAGTGAAGAACAATCTGGACGTTTCTTCAACATTTGAATGCATCAAAAAATATAGTTTATATCATTCAAAATTCTTACGACGAACTACATTGCAAAATTGTCTTAACAGGGAGTCAATTGGATTCTTTTTGGATGAGGACTGGTGTCTGGCTTGGCTGAACACTATTGTTTTTACTTCTTCTGTCGGTTGACTGGATTCAAAAATCCAGGCATATTTGTGATAAAGGCAGAAAAACAGTTCATAGTGGCTAACTTGAATGCAGCTTGACAATTCAAACTTCACACATAACCTATATCTTTTATCTCACACACAGTAACAAGTATTAGTCGTCGGCCTATATCTCACTAAGAATTTAATGTTCAAACAGGATGCAACTGGAAATTTATCTGCCAAAATATGCGAGCATTTATAAACAACTGTCTGAGCAAAATAATTTGAATCTGTTGGCTAGATATCATCAACAGCAACCTTTTGTGACAGAAAACTAACCAACCAGAATTCCGGTCTTAAAAATAATTACAAAAAGACGCTACAGGTGAATAAAACACACATCAAGAAAATCAGTTGATCGCGTCACGAGACAAGCACTAACAGAATCCTGAAGGGCGAAAATAAAGAAGTAGTTTAAGTAACACTGTATTTTGAAGCTAGGAGTAGATTTGAGAATAATTGACAGCACTCTTGGAGAACTGGAAAGCAAGCGCAGAACAGAGTTGTTCGGAGTATCCTGGTCAGGGACTCACACTTCGCTAGAAGTTGAGTGGGGAGCATAAGACATTGAATAATTGATTGGTTGATTGATTGATATCAACACTACTATAATATAAATTAGTGTTTCACTCTGACTCACTATAAACCTTTAATTTTGTGCCAGCTAATTCCTATCGACAAGAGATTTTTCATTAGTTAATTATCAAACATTATCAAAGGCTTTTGGAATTGTCGATTATTATTCCATCATACAATATGCTTTAAATCGTTTTACCGCTGTAGTCTCCTACTAACGTTTTTCACTGTTGCCTGTCACATACACGTATACACTCAAATAATTGTGTTAAACCGGGTGCCTGATATTGTAATAAATAATTGTTATTTATTTACCATTACAGTGCCTATAGTAGCTTATCCTGTACTATATTGATCTTCTACTACAGATATTTTCGTCTTTGGTTAGGCCTACATAGTTGTATTTCGATCAGGATACTGTATCTACTATTCATTGACTGTGGTGAGACCTCCAAAATGTTGCCTTCTGACCACCAGTTGCAGTTAACGTCAAGTAACTTCACTTCATATATAAATTTCTATGTTTAGGGTATTTACAATAACTGGTAAAATACATGTGTTTCATATTTTGATTTTGGCTGTTTGAATTCACGTATCTTGCTTACATGTTTCAAGCTCACTATAAATATCACATCTATATCTGTTGACTGCAGTATTGTATTGGTGACAAAGGGGATTTAAGACGTATTTTATTGACTATGAGTCTTATATTGTGGGGAGACTGTTGTAAGTGTCAACTTCGAAAATGATAGCAACGTTTACTCGGAGTACATTTTTTATAATCAATATTGATCCCTGATATATCTGAATGGATAGTGTTGTTCACAAATCAATAACAATAACAACAAAATAAACATAAACGGATTGATAATGTAAGATACTGAATGATTGACTAGTAGTATTGTACATTTAGACAATGATACACTCTTTATCATCATAGATTATATTGATTCAATCATTATTCAAAATAAACAGTTTAACGTGAAACACCGTTGCACCAGACTAATGACAGATTGTAATAGCCTTATTACTTAGAATTACACCAGTAAATCTATACTGCATTATAAATGATAATCAACTAAAGAACTAACTAATAATTTTCTAAGTGTATGAATGTGAATAAGCCTTTAAAATATTATAAAACAGTAATTCTTGTACAAATATACTGATAGAAACAGATTTCATTACGTAGAAATACAACACTCTTAATGATTACTGGATACGTTGATGACATCAAAACGTCAGTCTAGCAAATCATTAATTGAATGTTACTTTAACAAAAAAGGAGGATTAGATAATAGTAAATAGTGTTTATTAAAAGAAATGAATATCAGTTAGTTATAAATTACGAATCACTTAGTAGTTGATAAATACTACTTTTAAAAATTGTTAACATTGTGAACTGTAACGGAACTGTTAGTTGCACGCTATATTTGCATACCGAACATTGTCATCCAAAAAAACTAAACAAAAATCAATATTGAGTTTCATTTTCTTTTGATTTTGTATAATCTGTAATACAAATTAAACGATAGTAATATTGCCACATATATTACCACATAAACTGGATCTATTAACCTAATATCAAATACTCAGTCTTTTCCCATTTCTGGATAGTCTCCATAATCCATTCTGCTTACCCACAGCCACTTTCTGCGATCACAGCACCACAGTCAAAAAACGCGCGAACGCTTGCTGGAAGTGTTCTTTAATACTCAACACATCACTATTTCCTTAGCACTGCAAACTCTGGACCTTTTTACAGTTGACATTATAAATAATAATTAATGTTTCCATATAGCATGATTTTAATAATAAGGACTCTATATATTCCGTATTAGCAACAATCTATATCATTCTGATCATGCCTGTAAGCTGGCATGCTCTCATGTATAAAATGCTACCTGGGAATATACTATTATTATTATTATTAAGTGTGGTGATGTATTTTATTTTTGCAAATTGTAACTTACTTAAATTATTTGGTTTCTTCAACATAGTAGCAATACTTGTTAGTGTATCGTTAATAACTAGAAAATAAGAAAACACATTAATTCACATTTTACATAATCAAATTTATTATTTCTGTGAATATCTAAACCCTTCGTAAGTCAATGTAACGTAAGTGTGTAGTGTATGTACATTCAATTCATTGAATGGATTGATGTTTGCAGTTGATATTTACAAGTGAATTCATTTAATGATAATAATAAAACAATTTCAGTTACGAAACTGAGGTGGTTCTTTGATATTATTATGATAGGTGCATAGCATTTAACTGTGGGAAATATAACAATTAACCAATGTTACCCACGTGAATAACTGTTGACTTTAATTTCGAAATTAACAGCTGCCTCTTGTTTTTGTTTTACAATATCGATACGTTCATCTGAAGAAAATGGAACACAATCGTCATTCAATAATGTTATATTCAGCATATATTTATGTCATCATTGATCTAAGTATATAAGTCTGACACCTAGTATCACCATCTTAAATATTACATGTAAACAAAATCAAACCTCCATTTATTATGACAAATTAAACATAACATCCTATAATTTAACAGGAATGATAACAATGAACATGAGGGAACAATGTATCAACTAGATTCCCTGAGCTCGATAACATCAACAGAGTAAAATGAACATTACCATTAGGCAAACTGGCTTTCAGTTCCTCACACTTGTCTTCAGGGCATTGCAAATATTTCACTAATAAAAATGAACATGATTAACAAATATTGACTTTGTAGAAAAATTTCTTGTTTTTGTTGTTTTGTTGACCACAATAAATACAAATGCCAACGTAATTATCCAGTAGATTGTTTATGTTAGGATAGGATAAATACGCTATCATTTCATCATCAAATAAACTCGAATGTTGTGCATCAACATATTTGTATGTAATTATTTACATTTCAAGTAACACTGTTAAGTGATAAGTAA
Organism: Schistosoma japonicum; assembly: GCA_025215515.1. Lineage (NCBI taxonomy): Eukaryota > Metazoa > Platyhelminthes > Trematoda > Strigeidida > Schistosomatidae > Schistosoma > Schistosoma japonicum. The sequence goes on from JAGWFQ010000031.1 coordinate 26,536, forward strand.
GTGAATCAGTCAAGTTAACAAACAGCTTTGTATTATAACTAAATACTAACAAAACGTACTTATATAATTGATATTATGATCGACTAAGAATAATTGCCACGGCACTGATTCGATAAATTGGTTAACTGAGCAGAAGATTGATAAGATACAAAGTTAATTTGCATTCTAATAAGCATGTAAAACACATGATTACATCATTTCATTACAAACGACATTATAGGGCATGATATAACTGACACAAGATTGTTTACAAATTCATTTAAAGTGGGGTGCTACATGAGTAAGTCTCTAGTCAATAAATGACCGCATGCTGAATAATTATAAGAAAAATATGTCCAGAGTTACTTACCGCCATATTTATCAATTAAATTTTTAAGTTCCTCAAAAGATTCTAAGACATTCACAATGAAAAAAGAAAATTACTGAGGTTCCAGGGATATCTTGTGTTCTATTACAATGAAGTCTACGAAAATATCTAGCAGTAGTCTTGTTCAAAATATGTCTTAAACGATGAGTCACATAGAATTAAGTAGATAACAACTTAAGTTGCTAAAAAAGTTTATTTAGCTTCTGACTGTTGTTATAACAGCTTAAGACTCCCGAATTTGATAACATTATTAAATACTCAAATATTTAGCCTGTAACTGTGAATCGAAGTGTCTGATAGAATCACTGACAATGTCAATCAAAGTATACACTTCTGTGAACTCATTCTACCGAATTAATATTAGAATACGCATTTCCAATGGTTTACATCAACGTCATCTGCAAAGTCCTTCAACAGTAGGTTGAACACTGCACCGTAAAACATACTACTGCCATCACAATGCTAGTGATTAACAGATGTGACGATCAATAGTAGTTACAAATAAGACAATATAGTAATTTGAATGTAATGATTATATCTGTTTTCTTACTATTTATTGCTTTGAGGCCGCTTGCCCCCATTAAGCAATTTTCTCTGCACTTAAAATCTACACATAAAATGGTTATTGTATTACAAAAGCACTGTATGACGTACATTCTTCGATTGATGGTATTGTGAGTCGGTGTTTTATAAATATTTTAGCTAAACAAATTGCAAAATAAAATAAAAGTTATATTAAACAGCGTAGTATTGCAACCTGTGATTAAAATAGGAAACAGAGCTCAGTCAAAATAAACAATCACTGATATAACGTGATTGTGTATTGCTTATTGTGACAGTGTGATACTTATTCGGCATCCTCATAACATGCTTTTTCTTACGCATTCTGTCTCTTTGTTACTCTATATTCATGAATACTTACACTTAGAAAGTGTTTCGACATTTTGTTTAATATCATTTTGATCTATTTGTTAATCACTTGCATTCTGCATTTGGTAATGAGTGAGTAAAAATGAGTTCAAATGAATCAAAACACATGAATAGTCGATGTTAGATGAATTCAGCATTTTAAAGTTTATATTTGTTCTGATTTTTAAATACCAATATGACGTACATTTTTTGATATGTGCCATCCTGCTACGTTGTTCTTTAATTATATCAGCTAAACAAATTGCAAAATAAAATAAAGGTTATATTAAACAGCGTAGTATGACAACATGTGATTAAAATAGGAAACAGAGCTCAGTCAAAATAAACAATCACTGATATAACGTGATTGTGTATTGCTTATTGTGACAGTGTGATACTTATTCGGCATCCTCATAACATGCTTTTTCTTACGCATTCTGTCTCTTTGTTATTCTATATTCATGAATACTTACACTTAGAAAGTATTCTGCATATTTTGTTTAATATCATTTTGGTCTATTTGTTAATCACTTGCATTCTGCATTTGGTAATGAGTGAGTAAAAATGAGTTCAGATGAATCAAACCTCATGAATAGTCAATGTTAGATGAATTCAGCATTTAGTAGTTTAGTATTGTTTTGATTTTAAATACCAATATGATGCCAAAAATTAGTCGGAATTAGACATTCATTGACATACTGTCACTGGCACTAGATACCTGTTTCATAATAGTATGATTAGTTAATTAACGCCATAAATGAATTTCGTCTTAGAATGGAATGTCGAAACAGTGCTGATTTCTGAGTGACGACGCATGTTGAAATCGAATCATTTCGTGATATCAAAATACTAAAACTAAGTTGATAATTCATTGTCAATTTGTCTGTTTCAAAATGAATGCAACTAAACCAAATCATTTCAATTAATTTATTTAATTATCTTATACATAAGTGTTGACATATAGTAGTCAACAACATTGATATTTGTTGAGTGAAAATCAATAGTTTAATAATTCAATTACCTGTAAGATTCTTCACTTCATCAAAAGAGTCGATCTTTTTTTTCATATTTTCGTTAATTTTGTCTAGATTATTGTTTCAGAAAGAAAATGTGACACTGACATGGATTAATTCTATTTGTCAAGTTATAGCCATCGATATTAATGTGAGCAATATCTATTTACATCGCTGATACCTGATTAGTGAATGTTCAAATAAAAATTCACAAGAGACTATCAACTGACTACTAAACATACCCACACTGTAATGTATGTTGATGTTAAAATAGCTCAGAATAAAAATAATATTGAATACCATAGCCTTATTGGGTGATTACAGAAAGCCACATTTTACATGAATAATAATAAGAGCTTGAAACAGATTCACTATTAGTGAATAAACAACACACAATTGAACATTGTTGGATTTTAATTGAATTATTGACAACGAGGTTGAATAAAGTATTTTTAGTGCACATTACAAACGCTCACTTATGTTTTTGGTTATCTCTTCATTAAGCTTAGTTGCCAATATATCCATGGGTTCTGAAACAATTGATCACAATATTGATGTGAATAACGTTATGTCTCTTATTCAGAGCATTGAGTCAAAGTTGACAATTAAACCAACATAAGTGTTAATAAAAGACTTACAAATAAATTACATTCTCCTTTAATAAAACATCTACCACTAACCACTTGACGTTTCACAAATATAGTCATCTGTGAAATGGTTATCGTGTAAATAACCATCTCTATCGTTTTATAAATGAAAAAGTCAACAATCAATCGACAAACAAATAATCAACAAGTCACAGAAAGTTCATTGCATTTATAACATTATTTCACTAATGCACCTCAGTAGGACAAGTAAAGCTTATGGCAAATGAGCTGACATGAGAACTCTACGTGCAACAACGTACTACACATAAGCCACTTAACCGATCAAGATACTTTAATTTTCAAGACAGTTGAAAGCAAGACGTAAGATATGAGTAGTCACACGCATTACCAAAATACAGTGAAACAAATACATTTAACAAGACATTTGACTATAGATCGTCTTATAATGTACGTAGTAACAAGTCAATTAAAACATCCATTATTCTCCTTTCAATTGATAACCTGATATAAACTAACAACATTATTGTTTATAAACATCACGTTGAATAATTATAAATTGAGCATACCGTGAGAAGTTAATTGACCAGCTTGTATAGATAAAATTGGCAATAACAAAATCAGTACATTCAAACAATATAAGAAAATTGAAGACATTTTCACTGAATTTTACATTCTACTACACTGTTTTTATATCATCAGTCAACATTAGCGATTGGTCAATGTGCATATACGAGGTAAGTGAAAATTAACTGGCTGGTACGCATGCATACACACAAATTCAGAAATCACTTAACGTGAATTCCAAGTTTTACAAGATTCACACACACAATTTACTCCAAGAAACACTCACAACAACCTTCAACACACTAAACTTTCTCATCATATTCACATTGTGCACAAACTTTTATTTTTATTCACATCTAGATAATCTAAATATTCAATGTGAAATTTGCGGAAACTTTCTATCAGAGGTGATGTGAAATTCACCTTAAACATAGTGCAACATGAACATTCTCAGAGTTTTAAATCTATTAATCTACCCACAATAACAGTATTTAACACAACTGTGATTAAATTTATAAAATAATTATTAATGATACTTAATGTAGTTACTCTCATTATCAAGAACTATTTACACATTAGAAGAAACCTGCTATGCAGGCACTAACAGCATGAAATGCGTCAATCTATACCTGGAAATTGCTGTAAAGCGTCACAGACTGGAAAACACACACTAATTAAAGATGTCAGTTAAAAAACTCGCGATTGGTAATAATTAAATGTAGAAACAATCGTTCCAAGTTGCATACATATATATATGTGTTTATTACCACAACAAAATTTTCCTATCGACATGATCAAAAAGCGGAACAAGTATACGGTGATGTGTATCAACAGTCGTTCTAAGCATCTTGGCTGAAAAAAGATGAATAAGGCTAAACACGCATTTTCTTTGTAAGCACTAGGAGTTCAGCAAACGCGTTACAAAAATGTAGTGTTGTAATAATACTTATTTAGCCTTATTAAATGTGTAATTTGATGAGAAATAGATTCATCGTTATAGTGTGTATCATAACCGGAGTACTTTATAGCGCCAGATTCAGTAATGCTTTTGTTTTAATATGCAGACATGTTGATATATATTCCGTAAAATCGATGAAACGTCATGCTTACCTCGTCTATAGCTGCATACTTGTCTTCATAGACGAAGTGTTTTTGGCGATGACTGATGTTGCTAACTACCAGTGATTTTCATGTGTATGTTATTGACTGACACTTGAAAAGTAAATGCCTTGTCATCTGGATTAGTGAACGAGTACAAAAACAATAGCGCTGATCTCCAAAATACGCTGCGAAACAAATCTTATGCAGACTTGAGTCTTAATTGTCACAATAACTCCTAAGGCCAACAACACGCTATACCAATATCAAGCTTTGATTCACTGAAAACTTATGCTATGATTTATTATCAATCTATTCAAGAATCATCTTATGACAATGAAACACACATTATTCATCATCGTGTCTCCATATACCACATGACGCTATATCATTTAGAATGTGAGTTTACGGGCTAAACTGGTGGTAAAATATTTCATTTAACTGTAAAAACACACCACGTGGTCGCGCTGATATTTGAGTGCCATTTGGAATGGCAGATACTGTTTTGACGGATTAGTCTCAGCAGACACAAAAATATCATGCTACTTAGCATTCACAAGACAGATAAGCCATAAAGTTTACTCTTGCCTTAGTGTACTGTTCATAGCCAAAAGTAAACTTGAAATCTAGCAACAATTGACAGACACCACCCTACTAACAATTCATCAGTGGCCGCGTATGTAGATGCAATTATGATCACAACATCTTTCAAGTAAAACCATGTCGTTAAACGAAAACTACGTTGAGGCAAATCGATTGCAGGCACAAACACTAACAGTATTCGAATATCGTTTAGACATATGTTAGATACCACATCACCTCACGTGCGTTATGACCAATTGTACGTAGGAATTATTCATGCACAACAATGAATGGCGATTTGACTAAACAATTTTGATAATTGTCAATACGCCAGCTTCTATGATAACGCCTATATTCACTCCGCAAGAATTTAACATGCGGCAATCAAGGATTCTGGTGACGTAATCTTTATGTAGAATGATTATCGATGTACATTACAGTAACTTCCCTCAACCCATTATTTAAAGTAGAAGTGTTCCTCAAAAGTAAACAATGAGAGAATAACTCATATCAGAACACCAAATATTTTACTTACGAAATAATACACCACACACTTGATTAATGAAATCGATCGATATTTCTACAATTTACAGCGTTCGTCAATACTGCCAAATTCATTGTGACAGTCGTATCTCTTCAACATCAATTTATCCAGTGAATAACATTAATCCACCTTGACAGTCTGTCAAAATGAAAGATGATAATATTACAATTTAATACATTAACACGCACACTCATGATCACTAAGTACATTTATTGTTGTTATATGTGATATGACCGTGTAGCTAGAGACATATAAACTCTTCTACTTTTTTCATTATTCAAGAGAAAAATGGGGTGATACTTATGGGCCCACAGTTGTGCATGTTGTCTTGTCACCTGGTCTAAATCGAGGGCAAATGTATGAGATTTTCCATCTATCAGGGTAAGTACCTGTTGTTAAGGGAAAGTCAAACAGTTTTAATTGAGGGTTGTGAAGATAGTTATTTGTTACTCCTGATATCACGAGTTGTTCTGTTCCACAACCCACAATTGTAACTAAATATCAGCTCACTAGTGACTAGCTCCTTGAGGTAATTCCTGGAGTTCTAGTGTGCAGACGTGACCAGTGGAGTTTAACCGTGTCGGGTGTGAGGCAGTTACCCACCGATGACAATTGATGAGGTGGCGCAAACGTATCACGAATTGACTGAATTAGAAATATCAACCGTTAAGAGCCAGCTCGGTGGTCCAATCATAAAGCACTCGCCGTGGAGTCAGAGGTTTCTGGATTCGATCCCCAACGGGATCGTGTATGCACACTGCTGAAAAGTCCCATTCTAGGACGAAATAGCTGTTCAGTGCTACCAGGTGATCAATGGTTGTCTGATTCAGAACAATTCGTGATATCAGGATTAACAAACAGTTTTAGTTGGATTAATGGGATATTAGGTCTACCGATTTTGAGATAAGTAAATGACATGCTATCAACTCAGTAACTATATGAGGTCCCGAATGAGTTTATGGATTCACAAATGTTGTTAAAATTGAAGGTACCAGATTCCATATGGTTAGTAGCCAAGTAAATAATATCAACCAAATGTGATCCAGGGGTTTACTTCTGTTAGCGAAGAAATAGCTGAACAGGTTCAGTATAATTTTACGGTCGGTACTTAATTACTCGTTATGCAAAATGTACGGAGAAATATAATCCTAATGCGGTTTGGGGCGATTAATAAATAGCCGTACCAAGTTTTGTACCTTATAGCTACTGTGCGTTTATGATAACTCTTTTTTCATCAGTCTTAACATGTAAATTTTTATCAGTCGATTGAAGGTTATGGTAATTTCCACAAATGCTGAGAATTCATTCGACTTAAAGCAACACTTTTGTAGGTAGCTTAGCTTCTTACGGCAATGAAAGGGTATATACAAATCATTTAACTTAACTATATTAGTTAGTTCAATAGGTGCAACTAAATCTAAACACGAATCATTGAGTTAAAAGGAAATGTCTAGTGTAATTGGGAGATTTTTAGGTAAGAAAAAATCGCTTTAGTCAGAACAATTTAAAATGGTGTGTAAAAATCCCAGTCCACATTTTATAATCTTGTTACTGTTTAGTTTTACGTAGTATAATTATTGAAGTGACTAAAATTGAAAGGAAAGGCATATAAAACCATTTTGCGGCCACTGCTTTCAAGCTCATTGCTAACTTGAAGTGCCAGAGAAGTGGTATAATGACAGAAAACTAGGTCAAGAATTATATTTAAGTTGTATTTTGACTGGCATGGGGATTTCAGGACGCGCGTTTTGTCGTATTCGAGACTCATCGGTCCATTACAAATCAACGGAATGATACAAGCCTATTCTAAATAGGTCAAAAATGTTATGATTTAACGTGTAAGTGTGCACAAACTGTGTTTGACAGTGCATATCTAATATTATAAGAAAATTATATTCATCATATGACTGTCCTCTGCCAACATTTCGGTCTATCGTAGAAAAGGTAAAGTCACTTGCGATGCCTTTTGCTTTATAATTTAGGACAGAGGCATGTACAAAAGCATAAATAATGGTGTTACCCACAGTAGTCAAGATGTTAATAGTTCTGTTTATGTAATTATAAAGTAAACTGTTGTTCAGGGCATTAAGTGAAATCCAGACCGACTATGGCACCTTACCGAGTATTTTGTCAATAATTTTAATAAATGAAAAGTAATCACTTGCGCACAAAAAAATGTCGTCACCCCGTTTATATTCTGTATTGCTGCAACATAGCATATAGTTTTGAATGGCTGAATTTGAATCATTTACTGAAACGGAACATCATATTTATATGAACAATACAATCAAAGTTTAGCTAATAAGGCTATAGTTCTTAGGGTAGTAAAACCGATTACTTGAACTAGGTAGGTCGGGTATGTTGCGTTTATACCAGGGCTTAGAGCATACTAGTGTGTATTTGACGTCCTAGAATTTCGATCAAAGTTATTTGTGTTAATGTAGTTAAAAGTGTTGTGTACACGTTCTTTACTTGGTTCACGCTAATAGTAAAATGAGCTATGCTTTGATGGATTATGTACAGCCTGTGAGTGTCTACGACCCTGATCACTACCAACTCAATCACTTTAAGAAAATAAAACCTGCCTTGTTATATAATGATGTGGTTAGCACAGTATTGTCATGCCAGTTTTTGATGAGGCCATAAAACCTTGCTTAAAACTTATTGGTAGTTTTGATGATCTTTTTTCTCGCCATGCAATATACTTAAATTGTTCACTGAACTAAGCAAGGCCCTTACCTATGCTTTGGGAGTTCGCGTTTTCTCACCTAATGAAAAAGGGCATAGTACTGGAGGCTGAGTAGTCTAAATCTATGTCACTTAGCGAATGGTTGTCAGACGTTTGACTTTTATTTTGCACGTCTTGTAACATAAAACCTGTCTGCTGATTCACAATATTTTCAAAAGACTCTGTAGCGATACTTAGTGGTGTTGTTAGGCAGTTAACGTAAGTGGTTTCTGCTCAGCTTTACTTAGGTGTGATATTTACAGTCCATTGGATAATTGGATTACAGTCATCGTCGACTACTTGATCATGCTTTTATTTGATATATGCAGTTCTTAAGTGCTCAGTCCGTTTTAGCTGATCTGATGCTGACTAGGAATCGAATCGCGAAAATAGTATATGAGTATTACTGATGTTTCTTGGTAAGGCAAAGGCATTAACAAGAACAATCTTCAAAATTAACTGATTTTAAAATAAAATACCTAACGGTTCGTAGTGGTGCCTCATATGGTATATTGTAGAGGATTACGTTTCGACGGAATGTCATACGCTTAAACACTTCTGTAGCAATGAAATCGATTACGGTTCACACCTTCGTAACGTTTTCCAGCACAGGTAAACTTGTATCCTTGGTCAGTGGCAATTTTAAGGGTGACAGTGTATTGAGTTCTTGTTTAACACCACATACTATAATTGAGAATAACTCAACTTGAAAACGTATTTCTGCTAGCTGCTGCGTTAGATGCTGTAGTTCATATTTAGGCTTCTCGATGCTTCTGCCCTGTGGCGTAGATGTGTAATCTACATCAAATATTTTTGGTAGTTGAGTAACTGATGTAAAATTGAGCATTCCTGGGTGTGTCAAACCTAGAATCACTGGATTAGTTGTCTGTTTAGTAGTAGAATTGTTATTAACTGAACACTGTGGGCCTAAACTAGCTCGTATTATAGAGAAACGACACATAAGTAATGAAATTCAGTCAAAAAGTGCTAGCAGATGTATAAACATCAATCAAAACAGATAGTGTGACAATTGATGGCTTTTTTGAAAAAACACTCAACAAGTTACCACGAGAGTCAAGTGTACAGATTTTTTTGTTATCGACAACATATTGTCAAAAATAATAACAGTTTGAAGTGTTAGGCTAATTAATAACTTGGTTTGACGAAATAAATGGCGATCGTTAAATTTCTTTATTGGTCATCGTGAGATATTGAATATCTAGACATAACTGTCGACAATTAATTGAATAAGACAACAAGTAATATGAAAATGTTAGTAACATGTATAATAGAAAGTGGAATGTCATGTCCTTCAATCACTTAATTTAGTTTGCTATTGAAGAATAATACATCTACACAGATGAATCAGCTTTTACTCACTTTCTAACAGAAATCATGTATTAGACACCAATCAAATAGCAGGTGAATAGTTTGGCTCTGCATTAACGATAGTCATAATAATGAAAAGAAATAGTGATGTGTCTAGGCAAAATGTAGATGTTATATCAAGTACCGAATTCTATTCAAATGTGATAAATCATAATGATACAGGCTATGTGTTAGTTAGTTAGTGGCATTTAAATCATCATAGACAATGTATTATGCAGTGACAACAAACCAAGTCGAATAAGAAGAAAGCTGATTACTTTATGAAATGCATTGCAATATGTACTGTAATCAGCATTCTAGAGCTTGCACCAACTGTAATTATTCCCAAGATAGTTATCTCAGTTTTTGACCAAAATACACACTAAGAATATCATTCATGTTATTCTTACTTAGTATACTTTATTCATGTTTTAATTACACAACTGAACAAAACTTACATTACTCTGTTCAACTATGTGAAATATTGTAGTAGTAGATTTTATCTGTTTGAGTGTACGTAGTGTAGTAATTAGGCTTTGTGAATTTCACCTTGATGGGAAAACATGATATTTTTTTCTTCTGAGTTTCACACAGTGTTTTCAGGTACTTTGGAGGTAGGTGAGAAAACTATTAAACGTACTTTGTGAATTATGGGTATTGGAATAAATTGTATCAACAGATTTGTGAGTACTTATATACACTTTTGTTATTTTGTGACGATTTGTCAAAAATGGTTAATGCCCTACCGGATGAAATGTAAGGAATCTGGACAATGCGTTCAGACTTCCAGGGCTTGTACGCCTACCACGTTCTTTATAGCCCCATGCCTTACTTGATGAAAATAAGTGGATTGTTCTAGCCGACCTCTATTAGTTTATATTTTACTTGAATTTACACCTATATTATAAGACGGAATGCATAGGAACACAAGCGGGAAAGTTGAAACACGATATCTTTACTGTGATATAAATGTTGAGACAACAGACACGAACTTATAAGTATGCCTACCTTAGTCAATAATCATCTGTCTACTAATCACTGGTATACAATAAGTCTTATAATAAAATTAGCTCGCAGTTAAGCCGAATTTACTTCGATTAAAAACATTATTCGATTCTATTCGTCACAGGCTGATATTTGTTTGGTAACACAGAAAACCAAAACGTGATTGTAATTCAAGTTGTTCTAGTGTACGATTCTCTAATAGTGTGCACCATTTTGCTTGATTCGATTGCGAGATCGAGCAGATTATCTCTGATTTTACCTCCTTGATTACAAGGCATATGTAGATTATGCTTTCATAATGTCTTTATTCATAATGTCAACAAAATGTTTACTACAAAGTATCAGTGAATACATTGTTACACTTTCTTCTCAGCCTAATATGCTTCAAAGTTAGGCTATCACAGATGCGTACCATATACATCTATGACAACCGAGTAGAATTAAATCATTATATTGTAGAATGGTAGTTTGAATTCGGTTACTAGATTGGTAAGAGTGACTTGTGGAATATCCCTAACTAATTACATTATTATATTGAGTTTCAACTCTTGTATCTATCGATGCAGTTATTACCAGTGTCACTGATTGCATTTTCTTGTTTGTCACTTCAAACCAACAAATTCTTGTGAACGAAAGTGTGGAACTATCAAATATCAATGAATAACGTTAATACTCGACTAAGTCAAGACCGATTGTGTTATTTGTGACGACAGACTGAACCGAGTAAAAATAAGCATATTTTGTTGGCAAAATGAATTAACATGAATAACCATCAGGGAATCGACTTAAGAATTATTTACTAATGAATTTAGTTTGTTTGAGATGCATTCGTGTAATCAGGACGCATCACATTAACAGTAAATATTATACACTTCCGAAATTGTTTGATAAGACATACACATTTACATTGATTATTTTGGCCTATAGTCAACTAAGCAAATTTCGCCACATCTGTGTTTTCATTAGACATAAATGATGGATTTTGAATTTTGGTAGACAAAATTGACCGTTATGTTAACATGACACGTGGCCAACAATGTAACTGAATACATGTGTTGCATCGAATTTATTGAACTGGCCACCTAGGTAAAACTGAGCGTTATTTGCAATGTTTACATTATTACATAAATCCTGTTCGTTTAATTGTGGTCAGTTGCTAGTCAGGATGGATTTGTACAAAACCTGTTGTATAACACATATCCCATCATTATGCGCCGAGGTTGCACTAAAAAATTGTATCCTAACTACCTAAAACATCACTAATAAAGTAAGAAGACAGTTTACTGTAGGTCAGTGAGTGGTAACGCAGTCAAGTGTACGATGAGACATAAACATCATATAATTGTTATTATTCGCTGTATTTTAAATACACTGGTATATAACAATATCACTGTGGTAGTTTACTAGACAGGTTATCATCTCTTAACACTGCTTTAATATCAAAGGTAGACAAACACGAATTAATGATTCATTCTTATAACAGAGACAACTTTGATTTTAGATGTGCATTTGTAGTACTTGACGTGGATATTCTACCATATGTCACTTGCTCAATAGTTTTATATGTTAAGTATTTGACTGAAATCAAGAAAACCATGGATTGTTTACTTTAGATCAATGTCATTCATAGTTTAATTATTGGATGCAGTTACCTCACAATCGACTGTTGATATGAATATTTGTATGTAAATAGCTTCAATTATTTAGTAAATGTATGCAGTAGGATGACAATATTTGGAAGCTTTTTAATTAATAAACCTAAATTTTTTAGCCAGGATAGATAATAAATTTATAATGAATCACATCGCCTTGTTAAACTGCATCTGCATCAAGACAATCAAATTAGAATGCTTTATTATCTACAAGAATGTGTAAAATGTCTGACTAATTAATGCATCATATAGATTTGTCAAAAATTACTTTACGTTTCTTCCAGTCAATAGTTTCCACAACAAATCAGAATGCTTCACTTATTTTAACTGATAAGACGTTGCAATTTTTAAGTAATCCATGTGTATTAACATTTTTACGTACATTAGTGTGGGTATAATTAAAGTTACTATTATGTAGTATGATGGCTAATTCAAAAGTGGAAGTCTGATATTCAGAAATATTCAGGTAAATTCATCATTGATATGGAGTAAACAAATGTCATTGAGCACAGTGAATGTTAATATACACTAACATCACATTCAGTTTATTACCAGATATTACTAAAATATGATGCTATACATGTATATAAGCCGCATAGGTGATAACGTGTAAATATCATCGTAGGTATGTATATAATGAATACTAAGTGTGTTATCGGCTTGACATATTGTATGGATAAATGAATCAACAACAGAAGCACATTGATAATGCGTTACAAATATGAAGACACTTTCATCAAATTTTTGCTCTCTACTAAAAGGCATTGATATCATCAAACAGCGCTGGCGATTATTCCCTGTAAAATGATGCAAGTTGAATGTCAATAATTTCGAAGTTGTACAGAAGTACACATTAATCTAACAAAGATCTAAGGTGACTTTTAGAAGTTTCATAGGATAGACATTAGCACTGAATTACTTTGAAGAAATACTTTGAAATCTCTGCATACAATTTACACTTTTTTTTCATTTTATTCACATTGTGAGCACATTATTATTTACATTTACATATGTTGCACACAAAAAGTGCACGTAAAATATGTTAATAAACCAAATTATTATTACATTTCGTTGAGGTGAAATTCACATTATCTGAATAGAACACAATGAATGCTTCCCGTAATAAATGCTTCTAGCTTTGTTTCACTTAGCATCATATGTAACAATGACATTTGAATTTTATTGACTTATGTGTTTTTCACATTTGTATGGCTGGTAAATATACTTTACTGTGGAAATCGATTGACGATATCATCAGTACTTCAATCACTAAATTTAGTTTGCTATTGAAGAATAATACATCTACACAGATGAATCAGCTTTTACTCACTTTCTGACAGAAATCATGTATTAGACACCAATCAAATAGCAGGTGAATAGTTTGGCTCTGCATTAACGATAGTCATAATAATGAAAAGAAATAGTGATGTGTCTAGGCAAAATGTAGATGTTACATCAAGTACCGAATTCTATTCAAATGTGATAAATCATAATGATACAGGCTATGTGTTAGTTAGTTAGTGGCATTTAAATCATCATAGACAATGTATTATGCAGTGACAACAAACCAAGTCAAATAAGAAAAAAGCTGATTACTTTATGAAATGCATTGCAATATGTACTGTAATCAGCATTCTAGAGCTTGCACCAACTGTAATTATTCCCAAGATAGTTATCTCAGTTTTTGACCAAAATACACACTAAGAATATCATTCATGTTATTCTTACTTAGTATACTTTATTCATGTTTTAATTACACAACTGAACAAAACTTACATTACTCTGTTCAACTATGTAAAATATTGTAGTAGTAGATTTTATCTGTTTGAGTGTACGTAGTGTAGTAATTAGGCTTTGTGAATTTCACCTTGATGGGAAAACATGATATTTTTTTCTTCTGAGTTTCACACAGTGTTTTCAGGTACTTTGGAGGTAGGTGAGAAAACTATTAAACGTACTTTGTGAATTATGGGTATTGGAATAAATTGTATCAACAGATTTGTGAGTACTTATATACACTTTTGTTATTTTGTGACGATTTGTCAAAAATGGTTAATGCCCTACCGGATGAAATGTAAGGAATCTGGACAATGCGTTCAGACTTCCAGGGCTTGTACGCCTACCACGTTCTTTATAGCCCCATGCCTTACTTGATGAAAATAAGTGGATTGTTCTAGCCGACCTCTATTAATTTATATTTTACTTGAATTTACACCTACATTATAAGACGGAATGCATAGGAACACAAGCGGGAAAGTTGAAACACGATATCTTTACTGTGATATAAATGTTGAGACAACAGACACGAACTTATAAGTATGCCTACCTTAGTCAATAATCATCTGTCTACTAATCACTGGTATACAATAAGTCTTATAATAAAATTAGCTCGCAGTTAAGCCGAATTTACTTCGATTAAAAACATTATTCGATTCTATTCGTCACAGGCTGATATTTGTTTGGTAACACAGAAAACCAAAACGTGATTGTAATTCAAGTTGTTCTAGTGTACGATTCTCTAATAGTGTGCACCATTTTGCTTGATTCGATTGCGAGATCGAGCAGATTATCTCTGATTTTACCTCCTTGATTACAAGGCATATGTAGATTATGCTTTCTTAATGTCATCATTCATAATGTCAACAAAATTTTTACTGTGAAACTACAAAGTATCAGTGAATACATTGTTACACTTTCTTCTCAGCCTAATATTCTTCCAAGTTAGGCTAACACAAATGCATACCATATGCATCTATAGCAACCGAGTTAGATTAGATCACCACATTGAAGAATGATAGTTTAAATTCAGTTACCAGAATGGTTAGAGTGACTTGTGGAATATCACTAACCAATCACATGGTTATATTTAATTCCAACTCTTGTATCTACCGATGCAGATATTACCAGTGTCACTGATTGCATTTTCTTGTTTGTCACTTCAAACCAACAAATTCTTGTGAACGAAAGTGTGGAACTATCAAATATCAATGAATAACGTTAATACTCGACTAAGTCAAGACCAATTGTGTTATTTGTGACGACAGACTGAACCAAGTGAAAATAAGCATATTTTGTTGGCAAAATGAATTAACATGATTAACCACTAGGAAATTCACTTAAGAATTATTTACTAGTGAATTTAGTTTGTTTGAGATGCATTCGTGTAATGAGGACGCATTACATAAACAGTAAATAGTATACACTACCGAAATCGTTTGATAACACATATACATTCACTCTGATTATTTTGGCTAACTTGGATGCAGCTCGACAATTCAAACTTCACACATAGCCTATATCTTCTATCTCACATACAGTAACAAATGTTGGTCATCGGCCTATATCTAACTAAGAATTAAACATTCAAACAGGATGCAGCAGAAAATATTTCGACATTCATACAATCAATAACATTTACCTGTTTCTTAATTACTTTACGTCACGAAAAATAAACAAAACAGACCTAAACACTGAAACTGAATGTTCCAGAATTAACCAACAATAAACATTTGCATATAAGTTTTCAAGTACTCATTTTGATACTAAAGCAACGCTTATAATATACGTAGTTTTGCATCCTGCTTAAAACAATGTGGTTCAGCACGAGATTCATTATGGTGCTGTCTTCCGACTATCATGCAGTAATATTGCTTTTGGCGTCAAATGGTAATAGGATGACAATGATATGTTATAAAACGGACATAACGACTTTTTATTAGTTTGTTGAGAGAGAAGGTTATAGTTTCTGTTCTTTGTTCAGATATTACTCTAAGGTAATTGTTTCGTTTTTAATCAAAATCTATTTGACTTCAGTCACATTTCATATTAGTTATGATTTATTTGATCAATCAAGTCAAACGTGATTTGCTATGGATTCATGCCAATCTAATACGTTACTGATAATGAAATCTTCAACTTCTCGGATCTAAGTAACAACATCGAGGACTTGATTTATGACAAGTGGAAGTGAATTGTTGATCTGTGTATGACATGTGATGACAGATTACTGTGTGTTAATTTTCTATACTCGTATTTCATACATAAACAATGTGATTTCATAGACTCTGTCCTCCTGATTTTATGGCAAAGCTATTCTTCAATAGTTACTGAAAATGCTGTTTCACAATGTCTGTAGGTGACGTTTTCACATAGATACCACATAAATATAAGCATATTATGCAGACAGAAATTCACCATCTGAACATTAATTATGCCATGCTAGACAACAACATTTTTGTTATTTTGAGAAAGCTAACCTTTTTAACCGTATCTGTCAGCGTTGATACCCAAGTTTACTGAAAAGCGTGTATAGTTGATACAAAGTAGCAACACTGATTACACAGTGTTTGTTGTGCCATCTTTACATATTCAGACAATTTTTCTACAAGGTTAAAAATTGTACTACAAAATTCATCTGCCGACATATGCGAGCATTTATAAACAACTGTCTGAGTAAAATAACTTGGATCTGTTGGCTAGATATCATCAACAGCAACCTTCGGTGACAGAAAACTAACCAACCAGAATTCCGGCTTTAATAGATATAACAAAAAGCGCTATAGGTGAATAAACACACATGAAGAAAATCATTAAATCGCGTCACGAGACAAGCACTAACAGAATCCTGAAGGGCGAAAATAAAGAAGTGTATTAAGTAACACCGTATTTTGAATTTACGAGCAGATTTGAAAATAATTGACAGCACTTTTGAAGAACTGGAAAGCAAGCGCAGAATAGAGTTGTTCGGAGTATCCTGGTCAGCGACTCACACTTCGCTAGAAGTTGAGTGGGGAGCATAAGACATTGATTAATTGATTGGTTGATTGATTGATATCAACACTACTATAATATGAATTTAGTGTTTCACTCTGACTCACTATAAACCTTTAATTTTGTGCCAGCTAATTCCTATCGACAAGAGATTTTTGATTAGTTAATTATCAAACATTGTCAAAGGCTTTTGGAATTGTCGATTATTATTCCATCATACAATATGCTTTAAATCGTTTTACCGCTGTAGTCTCCTACTAACGTTTTTCACTGTTGCCTGTCACATACACGTATACACTCAACTAATTGTGTTAAACCGAGTGCCTGATATTGTAATGAATAATTGTTATTTATTTACCATTACAGTGCCTATAGTAGCTTATCCTGTACTATATTGATCTTCTACTACAGATATTTTCGTCTTTGGTTAGGCCTACATAGTTGTATTTCGATCAGGATACTGTATCCACTATTCATTGAATGTGGTGAGACCTCCAAAATGTTGCCTTCTGACCACCATTTGCAGTTAACGTCAAGTAACTTCACTTCATATATAAATTTCTATGTTTAGGGTATTTACAATAACTGGTAAAATACATGTGTTTCATATTTTGATTTCGGCTGTTTGAATTCACGTATCTTGCTTACATGTTTCAAGCCCGCTATAAATATCACATCTATATCTGTTGAATGCAGTATTGTATTGGTGACAAAGGAGCCTGAAGACGTTATATATTTATTATCAGTCTTAAATTGCGGGGAGACTGTTGTAAGTGTCAACTTTGAAAATGATAGCAACGTTTACTTGGAGTACATTTTTTAAAATTAATATTGATCCCTGATATATCTGAATGGATAGTGTTGTTCACAAATCAATAACAATAACAACAAAATAAACATAAACGGATTGATAATGTAAGATACTAAATGATTGACTAGTAGTATTGTACATTTGGACAATGATACACTCTTTATCATCATAGATTATATTGATTCAATCATTATTCGAAATAAACAGTTTAACGTGAAACACCAATGCACCAGACTAATGACAAGTTGTAATAGCCTTATTACTTAGAATTACACCAGTAAATCTATACTGCATTATAAATGATAATCAACTAGAGAACTAACTAATAATTTTTTAAGTGTATGAATGTGATTAGGCCTTTAAATGATTGTAAAACAGTTCATCTTATACAAATATACTGATAGAAACAGATTTCTTTACGTAGAAATACTACACTGTTAAGGATTACTGGATACGTTGATGACATCAAAACGTCAGTCTAGCGAATCATTAATTGAATGTTACTTTAACAAAAAAGGAGGATTAGATAATAGTAAATAGTGTTTATTAAAAGAAATGAATATCAGTTAGTTATAAATTACGAATCACTTAGTAGTTGATAAATACTACTTTTAAAAATTGTTAACATTGTGAACTGTAACGGAACTGTTAGTTACACGTTATATTTGCATACCAAACATTGTCATCCGAAAAAACTAAACAAAAGTCAATATTGAGTTTCATTTTCTTTTGATTTTGTATAATCTGTAATACAAATTAAACAATAGTAATATTACCACATATATCATCATATAAATTGCCTTTTTTATCCTAATATCAAATACTCAGTATTTTCTTGTTTCTGAATAGTCTTTATGATCCATTCTGCTTACCCACAGCCACTTTCTGCGATCACAGCACCACAGTCGAAGAGCGAGAAAACGCCTGCTGGAAGTGTTTTTTAATACTCAACACATCACTGTTTCCTTAGCACTGCAAACTCTGGACCTTGTTACAGTTGACTTTATAACTAATAATTAATGTCTCTATATAGCATGATTTTCATAATACCGACTCTATATATTTCCAATTAGCAACAATCTATATCATTCTGATCATGCCTGTAAACTGGTATGCCCTCATGTACAAAATGCTACCTGGAAATGAACTATTTTTATTATTAAGTGTGCTGATGTATATTATTTTTGCAAATTGTAACTTACTTAAATTATTTGGTATCTTCAACATAGTAGCAATACTTGTTAGTGTATCGTTAATAACTAGAAAATGAGAAAACACATTAATTCACATTTTACATAATCAAGTTTATTATTACTGTGAATATCTGAACCCTTCGTAAGTCAATTTAACGTAAGTGTGTAGTGTATGTACATTCAATTCATTGAATGGATTGATGTTTGCAGTTGACATTTACAAGTGAATTCATTTAATGATAATAATAAAACAATTTCAGTTACGAAACTGAGGTGGTTCTTTGATATTATTATGATAGGTGCATAGCATTTAACTGTGAGAAATGTGACAAATAACCAATGTTACCCACGTGAATAACTGTTGACTTTTATTTCGAAATCAACGGTTCTCAAAAGTTCTTTTTCTACATTATCGATACCTACATCTGAAAAAAATGTTTCACAATCGTCATATAATTATTGTATATTGAGCATATATTTATGTCATCATCACTCTAAGTGAATAAGTCGAACACCTAGTATCACCATCTTAAATATTACATGTAAACAATATCAAACCCCATTTATTATGACAAACTAGACACAATATTCTATAATTTAACAGGAATGATAACAATGAACATGAACGAACAATGTGTCAAATGGATTTCCTGTGCTTGACAACATCATCAGAGTAAAATGAACATTACCTTGTGGAATACTGGTTTTCAGTTTCTTACACTTGTCTTCAGGGCATTGAAAATTCTTCACTAATAAAAATAAACATAAATAAAATATATTGACTTCGCAGAAAAGTTTCTTGCAAATCATCTTCTTCATGCTCGAACTAGATGACGACAGTAAACGAAATACTGAAAAAAGCTACATTGTTTAATGAAAAGCATACACTTTTAAAGATCATTTGGCTTGTCACTCAATGTCTTGTTGACCACAATAAATACAAACGCCAACGTTATTATCCAGCAGATTGTTAATGTTATGATAGGATAAGTACTCTATCATTTCATCATTAAACAGAGTTGAATGTTGTGCATCAACATATTTGCATATAATTATTTGCATTTTAAGGAACACTGTTAAGTGATAAGTTAGTGAATCAGTCAAGTAAACAAACAGCTCTGTATTACAACTAAATGCTAACAAAACGTACTTGTATAAATGATCTTACGAACGTTTAAGAATAATGTGTACGGCATCGATTCTATGAATTGGTTAACTGAGCAGAAGATTAATAAGATAAAACGTTAAATTGCATTTGATTAAGCATGTAGAACACATAAATACATCATTTCATTACAAACGACATTATAGGGCATGATATAATTGAAACCAGATTATTTACAAAATTCACTTGAAATAGGGTGCTACATGAGTAAGTGTCTAGAAAATAAATGATCGCATGCCGCATAATTATAAGAAAAATATGACCATGGTTACTTACCGCCATATTTATCAATAACATTTTCAAGTTCCTCAAAAGATTCTAAGACATTCACAATGAAAAAAGAAAATTACTGAGGTTCCAGGGATATCTTGTGTTCTATTACAATGAAGTCTACGGAAATATCTAGCAGTAGTCTTGTTCAAAA
Source organism: Schistosoma japonicum (assembly GCA_025215515.1). NCBI lineage: Eukaryota > Metazoa > Platyhelminthes > Trematoda > Strigeidida > Schistosomatidae > Schistosoma > Schistosoma japonicum. Next base: position 47,337 of record JAGWFQ010000031.1, read on the forward strand.
TATGTCTTAAACGATGAGTCACATAGAATTGAGTAGATAACAACTTAAGTTGCTAAAAAAGTTTATTTAGCTTCTGACTGTTATCATAACAGCTTAAGACTCCCGAATTTGATAACATTATCAAATACTCAAATATTTAGCCTGTAACTGAGAATCGGAGTGTCTGATAGATTCACTGACAATGTCAATCAAAGTATACACTTCTGTGAACTCATTCTACCGAATTAATATTAGAATACGCATTTCCAATGTTTTACATCAACGTCATCTGCAAAGTCCTTCAACAGTTGGTTAAGCACAGCACCGTGAAACATACTACTGCTATTACAATGCTAGTGATGAGACTAATGTAATGAATATAACTGTTTTCTTACTATTTATTGTTTGGAGGCCATTTTTTCCCATAATGTACAATTTTTTCTGCACTGTAAATCTACACATAAAATGGTTATTGCATTACAAAAGCACTGTATCACATACATATTCTGATAGATTGTTTCAAACTACGGCGTGTTTTAAATATTTCAGCTAAATAAATTGCAAAATAGAATAAAGGTTATATTCAACAGCGTAGTATGACAACATGTGATTAAAATAGGAGGAACAGCTCAGTCGAAATAAACAATCACTGATATAACGTGATTGTGTATTGCTTATTGTGGCAGTGTGATACTTATTTGGCATCTTCATAACATGCTTTTTCTCACCCATTCTGTCTCTTTGTTATTCTATATTCATGAATACGTACACTCAGTAAGTATTCTGCACATTTTTTTAATATCAATTTGGGTTATTTGTTGATCACTGTCATTCTGCATTTGGTAATAAGTGAGTCAAAATGAGTTCAAATGAATCAAAACACATGAATAGTCGATGTTAGATGAATTCAGCATTTTGTAGTTTAGTATTGTTCTGATTTATAAGTAATAATATGATGACTAAAATAAGTCGGAATTAGACATTCATTGACATACTGTCACTGGCACTAGATACCTGTTTCATTATAGTATGATTAGTTGATAAACGCCATAAATGAATTTCGTCTTAGAATGGAGTGTCGAAACAATGCCGATTTCTGGGTGACGACGCATGTTGAAATCAAATCAATTCGTGATATCAAAATACTGAAACTAAGTTGATAATTCATTGTCAATTTGTCTGTTTCAAAATGAACGCAACTAAACCAAAGCACTTCAATTAAATCATTTAATTGTTCTATACATAAGTGTTGACATATAGTAGTCAATAACATTGATATTTGTTGAGTAAAAGTCAATAGTTTAATAATTCAATTACCTATAAGTTTATTCAATGCTACTGTAGAGTTGTTCATTTTTCTTATATTTACGTTAATTTCGTCTAGATTATTGTTTCAGAAAGAAAATGTGACACTGACATGGATTAATTTTATTTGTCAAATTATAGCCATCAATATTAATGTGAGCAATATCTATTTACATCGCTGATACCTGATTAGTGAATGTTCAAATGAAAATTCACAAGAGACTAACAACTGACTACTAAACATACCCACACTGTAATGTATGTTGATGTTAAAATAGCTCAGAATATAAATAACATTGAATAACATAGACTTATTGGGTGATTACAGAAAGCAACATTTTACATGAATGATAATAAGAGCTTGAAACGGATTCACTATTAGTGAATAAACAATACACAATTGAACATTATTGGATTTTAATTGAACTATTGATAACGCGGTTGAAAAATGTATTTTTAGTGCACATTACAAACGCTCACTTATGTTTTTGGTTATCTCTTCATCAAGCTTAGTTGCCAATGTATCTAAAAGTTCTGAAACAATTAATCGCAATATTGATGTGAATAACGTTATGTCTCTTATTCAGAGCACTGATTCGAAGTTGGCAATTAAACCAACATATGTGTTAATAAAAGACATACAAATAAATTACATTCTCCTTTAATAAAACATCTACCACTAACCACTTAGCGTTTCACAAATATAGTCATCAGTGAAATGGTTGTCGTGTAAATAACCACCTCAATCGTTTTATAAATGAAAAAGTCAACAATCAATCGATAAAACGAATAATTAACAAGTCACAGAAAGTTCATTGCATTTATAACATTAATTCACTTATGCACCTACTTAGGTCTAGTAAAGCTAATGGCAAATGAGCTGACATGAGAACTCTACGTGCAACAACGTACTACACATAAGCCACTTAACCGATCAAAATACATTAATTTTCAAGACAGTTGAAAGCAAGACGTAAGATATGAGTAGTCACACGCATTACCAAAATACAGTGAAACAAATACATTTAACAAGACATTTGACTATAGATCGTCTTATAATGTACGTAGTAACAAATCAAATAAAACATTCATTAAACCACTTTTACTTGATAACCTGATATAAACTAACAACATTATTGTTTATAAACATCACGTTGAATAATTATAAATTGAGCATACCGTGAGAAGTTAATTGACCAGCTTGTATAGATGAAATTGGCAATAACAAAATTAGTACATTCAAACAATATAAGAAAATTGAAGACATTTTCACTGAATTTTACATTCTACTACACTGTTTTTATATCATCAGTCAACATTAGCGATTGGTCAATGTGCATATACGAGGTAAGTGAAAATTAACTGGCTGATACGCATGCATACACACAAATCCAGAAAACAGTTAAGGTGAATTTCAAGTTTCACAAGATTCACACACACACAATTTACTCCAAGAAACACTCAGAACAACCTTCAACACATTCAACTTTCTCAAAATATTCACATTGTGCACAAACTTTTATTTTTATTCACATCTAGATAATCTAAATATTCAATGTGAAATTTGCGGAAACGTATTATCATAATGGTGTGAAATTCACCTAAAACATAGTGCAACACGAACAGTCTCGCAGTTTTGAGTCTTTTAAACTATCCGCAATAACACTATTTAACACAACTATGGTTAAATTTAGAAAACATTAAGTAATGATACTTATAATAGTAACTCTCATTATCAAGAACTATGTACACATTAGAAGAAACCCGTTTACATGTACTCTCAGCATGAAGTGCGTCAATCTATACCTGGAAAATTCTGTAAAGTGTCACTGACTGGAAAACACACACTAATTAAAGATGTCAGTTGAATAAAATGCGATTGGTAATAATTAAATGTAGAAACAATCGTTCCAAGTTGCATACATATATATATATGTATTAACACAACAGAATTTCCTATCTACATAATCAGAAAAGTAGAAAGACTACACTGGGACGTGTTTCAACAGTCGTTCTAAGCATCTTGGCTGAAAGGAGATTATTAAGGCATAACACGCATTTTATTAGTTAGGACTAGGTGTTAAGTAAAAATGTTACGAAAATGCAGTGTTGTAATAATACTTATTTAGCCTTATTAAATGTGTAATGTGATGAGAAATAGATTCATCGTTATAGTGTGTATCATAACCGGAGTACATTATAGCGCCAGATTTAGTAATGCTGTTATTATAGTATGCTGACATGTTGATATATATTCCGTAAAATCGATGAAACGTCATGCCAACGTCATCTATGGCTGCATACATGTCTTCATAGACGAAGTGTTATTGACAATGTTTGATGTCACTTACTACCAGTGATTTTCATGTGTATGTTGTTGACTGACACTCGACAAGTAAATGCCTTGTCATCTAGATCGCTGAACGAGTACAAAAACAATAGCACTAATCTCCAGTATACGCGGCCAAACAAATCTTATGCAGACTTGAGTCTTAATCGTCACAATAATTCCGAAAACCAACAACACGATATACCAATATCAAGCTTTGATTCACTGAAAATTTATGCTGCGTTTTATAATCAATTTTTTCAAGAACCATCTTCTGGCAATGGAACACACACTATTTATCATCGTGTCTCCATATACCACATGACGCTATATCATTTGAAATGTGAGTTTACGGTCTAAACTGGTGGTAAAATAATTCATGAAACTGTAAGAGCACACCATGTGGTCGCGCTGATATTTGGGTGCGATTTGTAATGGCAGATACTGTTTTGACGGATTAGTCCCAGCAGGCACAAAAATATCATTCTACTAAGCATTCACAAGACGGATAAGCCATGAAGTTTGCTCTTGCCTTAGTGTACTGTTTGAAGCCAAAATCGAACTTGAAATCTAGCAACAATTAACAGACACCACCCTTCTGAAATTTCATCAGTGGCCTCGTATGTAGATGTAATTTTGATGACAACATCTTTCAAGTAAAACCATGTCGTTAAACAAAAACTACGTTGAGACAAATCGATTGCAGGTACAAACACTAACAATATTCGAATATTATTTACATTTTATGAACAAAATAAGTAATGCCTTCAGCCAGGAAGACACTTTGTAAGCTGGGGTTTGATTGAAATTGATTTGTTAAGATAGTAAGCATTCAGAATCCTAGTTGTTCATATCCGCGATGTCAAATCAACAATGCCTGTGATTCTAAGCGTATATTATCAGAGAAACTAGATTGCTTTATAGCATAGTAGTAGCTGAATCAGCACAAGTTCACTTTCCTTAATAAGACATAAACAAGATTCGAGACATATGTTTGATACCATATCAACTCACGTGGGTAATGACCAATTGTACGTAGGAATTATTCATGCACAACAATGAATGGCGATTCGACTAAACAACGTTGATATTTGTCAATACGGCAGCTTCTATGATAACACCTGTATTCACCCCACAAGAATTTAACATGCGGCAATCAAGGATCCTGGTTGCGTAATCTGTATGAAGAATGAAAACCGATGCACATTACCGTAACTTCCTTCAACTCATTATTTAAAGCACAAGTGTTACTTTAAAAGTTAACAATAGTAGAATAACCTATACCAAAACACCCAATATGTTACTTAAGAAATAAGACACCACACACTTGAATAATGAAATCGATTGATATTTCTACAATTTACAACGTTCATCAATACTGCCAAATTCCTTGTGACAGTCATATCTCTTCAACATTACTTTAACAAGTCAATTATAAAAAATAAAATTCACCTTGAAAGTCTGTCAAGATGAAAGACATTATTATTTCAATTTAATACATTCACACCCACACTCATAATCACTGATTACATATATCGTTGTTATATGTGATATGACCGTGTAGCTATAAACATTTAAAATCTTCTGCTTTTTTCATTATTCCAGAGATTTTGGGGTGATATTTGTGGGCCTACAGTTATGCGTGTTCGTCTTGTAACCTGGTCTAAATCGAGGGCGAATGTATAAGTTTTTTCATCTATTAGGGTAAGTACCTGTTGTTAAGGGAAGGTCAAACAGTTTTAATTGAGGGTTGTGGAGATAGTTAGTTGTTAATCCTGATATCACGAAGTGTTCTGTTAGCGAAGAAATAGCTGAACAGGTTAAGTATAATTTTACGGTCGGTAATCATTAACTCTTCTTGCAAAATGCAGGGAGTATTATAAATCTAATGCGGTTTGGGGCGATTAATTAGTAGCTGTACCAAGTTTTGTACCTTGAAGCAACTGTGCGTTGATGATAACTTCTCTTATATCGCTTTTAACTTGTAAACTCCTATCGGTTGATTAAAGGTTATGACAATGAAAGGTTACGGCAATGAAATGGAATATACAAATCATTTAACTTAACTACATTAGATAGTTTAATAGGTGCGACTAAATCTAAACACGAGTCATTTAATTAAAAAAAAATGTCCAGTGTAATTGGGAGACTATTAGGTAGGAAAACATTTCCCTAGTCAGAGCAGTTTGAAATGGTGTGTAAGAAATCCCATTCCACATTTTTATAATCTTGTTACTGTTTAGTTTTACGTAGTATAATTATTGAAGTGACTAAAATTGAAAGGAAAAGCATATATAACCATTTTGTGGCCACTGCTTTCAAGCTCATTGCTAACTTGAAGTGCCGGAGAATTGGTATCATGATCAAAAACTATGTCAAGAATTATATTTAAGTTGTATTTTGACTGGCATGGGGATTTCAGGATGCGCGTTTTGTCGTTTTTGAGACTCATCGGTCCATTACAAATCAACGGAATGATACAAGCCTATTCTAAATAGGTCAAGAATGTTATGATTTAACGTGTAAGTGTGCACAAACTGTGTTTGACAGTGCATATATAATATTATAAGAAAATTATATTCATCATATGACTGTCCTCTGCCAACATTTCGGTCTATCGTAGAATAGGTAAAGTCACTCGCAATGCCTTTCGCTTTATGATTTAGGACAGAGGCATGTACAAAAGTATAAATAATAGTGTTACCCACAGTAGTCAAGATGTCCATGTTTCTGTTAATGTGATTAAAAAGTAAACTGTTGTTCAGGGTCTTTAGTGAAATCCAGACCGACTCTGGCACCTTACCGAGTATTTTGTCAATAATTTTGATAAATGAAAAGTAATCACTTGCGCACAAAGAACTGTCACCACCCCGTTTATATTCTGTATTGCTGCAACATAGCATATAGTTTTGAATGGCTGAATTTGAATCATTTACTCAGACGAAACATCATATGTCTATGAACAATACAAACAAAGTTTAGCTAATAAGGCTACAGTTCTTAAGGTTGACATTTTATCAGGAAGTGAGCAGACGGTTATCACTAAAATGTTTGAGAAAGAAAGTGATTCGTTCAGAATCGTGAAAGATCTATTTTCAGGTCGTTCTGTTTTGATTTAACTAGATGTTGGTTTGAAGTGGCTGTGTGGCTGTCCGAGCAATTGTCTAGGCAAGCTGTGCTTCTGAGAAAACTAGTGACTGCCTGATCCCAAAATATTATCATGTTAGTTAGAGATATTAGGATAGTAAGAGCGATTTGAATTGGAAGACATATCAGCTCATTAACAATGTGCAAATAAGGGAGGATGTCTTAGTAGCCATCAGTAGTAAAACCGACTACTTGACCTAGGTAGGTCGAGTATGGTGCGTTTATACCAGGGCTTAGAGCATACTAGTGTGTATTTGGCGTCCTAGAATTTCTATCAAAGTTATTTGTGCTAATGTACTTTAAAGTGTTGTGTACACGTTCTTTACTTGGTTCACGCCAATAGTAAAATGAGCTATGCTTTGATGGATTACGTACAGCCTGTGAGTGTCTACGACCCTAATCACAACCGACTCAATTACTTTTAGAAAATGAAACCTTGTAACCTGCCTTGTTTTACAGTGATGTGGTTAGCACAGTATTGTCATGCCGTTTTTTGATGTGGTCATAAAACCTTGCTTAAAACTTATTGGTAGTTTCGATGATCTTTTTTCTCGCCATGCAATATACTCAAATTGTTCACTGAACTAAGCATGTGTGTTTACCTCGGCTTCGGGAGTTTGCGTTTTTTTACCTAATAAGGACATAGTACTGGAGGTAGTGTAGTCTAAATCTATGTCACTTAGGGAATGGTTGTCAGACACTTGATTTGTATTTTGCGCGTCTAGTAGCATAAAACCTGTCTGCTGATTCACAATATTTTCAGAGGATTTTGTAGCAATACTAAGCGGTGTTGTTAGGCAGATAACATATGTGGTTTGTGCTCAGCTTTACTTAAGTGTGATATTTATAGTTCATTGGATAATTGGATTACAGTCATCGTCGACTACTTGATCATTCTTTAATTTGATAGGTGCAGTTCTTCAGTGCTCAGTCCATATTTTAGCTGATCTGATGCTGATAAGGGTCAAATCGCAAAAAATAGTATATAAAAGTTACTGATGTTTCTTGGTAAGGCAAAGGCATTAACAAGAACAATCTGAGAAATTGACTGATTGAAGAATAAATACCTAGCGGTTCGTGCCTTATCCGGTATATTATAGTGGATTTAGTTTTGACGAAATATCATACGCCTAAACACTTCTGTAGCAATGAAGTCGATTACGGTTTACACCTTCGTAACGTTTTCCAGCACAGGTAAACTTGTTTCCTTGGTCAGTGGCAATTTTAAGGGTGACAGTGTATTCAGTTCTTGTTTAACACCACATACTATAATTGATAATGACTCAACTTAAATACGCATTCCTGCTAGCCGCTGCGTTAGATGCTGTAGTTCATATTTAGGCTTCTCGATGCTTCTGCCCTGTGGCGTAGATGTGTAATCTACATCAAATATTTTTGGTAGTTGAGTAACTGATGTTATATTGAGCATTTCTGGATGTGTGAAACATACGGTCACTAGATTAGATGTTTGTTTGGTAGTAGAATTGTTATTAACTGAACACTGTGGGCCTAAACTAGCTCGTTTCTTAGAGAAACGACTCATAAGTAAATAACTTCAGTCAATAAGTGCTAGCAGATGTATAAACATCAATCAAAACAGATAGTGTGACAATTGATGGCTTTTTTAAAAAAACACTCAACAACTTAACACAAAAGTTAAGTGTAACGCTTGTTTTGTTATCGACAACATATTGTCAAAAATTAACCAGGTAAATTAATCGAACAACAGTCGTCAACTGTTTAAATTCAGTTCGTGAAGGCCTAAAATCACATACAACCACATTTCAATTCACAGTAAATAATTGTAAAATTATTATTTTAGTTGCCATGTTGAAAACATCTTGACTACCATGTGTTTCAACTGATCAATGAATGATCAATTAATGACGTAGAAAGTAAGTGCTTAGTAAAGTAAGAAAATGGTGTATCCGCCAATGTGATAATCTCGGTTAAAATTTGCTAATGAAAGTCAAGAAAATATTAATTGAAACAGTTTTTGTGACAATATTGATAGTAATAAAAATAATTACTGTTATTATAATGGTGTTAAACATAGATAACAGTAGAAATAAGATATAAAGATATATAGAAGTGTAATTATTGAATTTCGATAAAACAAATATCGCCTACGTTATACACATAAGTACTGAATACAACTCGTCTGTAAACTTACCTACGCCAACTGATATTCACAATTGTGACCACCAACTCGATAACTGATTACTCTCGCCAAGATTAAATCAAGAAGACACGAACGCGACAGTTAGAAGATTCAATTGTGTTCTGTATCACCTGTGTATATATAGTTACAAAAGTGTGTAATTAGTACACTTAAAATTCACAACGACTGATCCGAAATAGCTAGATAACAGCAAAGAGAATGAACGGCAGTGTTGGTTACCATCTACTTTACAGATAATAAAGCAATAGCCAAGTAAAAAACAAAACATGTAATATAATTAGGTTTTTACTTTTTCGCAAATTTTAATTACAGACAAAGACTTTTATCTTTATTTAAATGTTCATGCTAATAGCATTTAAAAGCACAAAGATTTATGTTGTTTTAAAAAACTAGGTGATGACTAAATGAACTAAAATATTATTAGTGCATCATAAAAAACTTGTAGCAGTCAACATGTGCATCATATAAACTAATGAACAACAAACGTCTGACTATTAACTGCTTTATATCGATTTATCCGAAAGTACTTCACCTTTCTTCTAGTCAATATTTTCCATAACAAAGCAGAATGCTTCATCAATTTACTCTGATAAGACGTTGTAATTTTTAAGTAATCCATGTGTATCAACATTTTTACGTACATGAGTGTGCGTACAATTGAAGTTACTATAAAGTAGTATGATGATGGCTGAATCAAGAGTGGATGTCTGATATTCAGAAATATTCAGGTAAATTCATCATTGATATGGAGTCAACAAATGTCATTGAGCACAGTCAATGTTAATATACACTAACATCACATTCAGTTTATTACCAGATATTACTAAAATATGATGCTATACATGTATATAAGCCGCATAGGTGATAACGTGTAAATATCATCGTAGGTATGTATATAATGAATACTGAGTGTGTTATCGGCTTGACATATTGTATGGATAAATGAATCAACAAAAGAAACACATTGATAATGCGTTACAAATATGAAGACACTTTCATCAAATTTTCGCTATCTACTAATAGGCATTGATATCATCACACAACGCTGGCGATTAATCCCTGTAAAATGATGCAAGTTGAATGTCAATAATTTCGAAGTTGTTCAAAGTACACATTAATCTAACAAAGATTTAAGGTGACTTTTAGAAGTTTCATAGGATAGACATTAGCACTGAATTTACTTTGAAGAAATACTTTGAAATCTCTGCATACAATTAACCCTTCTATCTCATTTTATTCACATTGTGAGCACATTTTTATTCTCAACTTCATCTGGTGCACATGGAAAGTGCACGTAAAACATGTAAATAAACCAAATTATTATTACATTTCTTTCGGGTAAAATTCACATTATCTGAATAGAACACAATGAATGCTTCCCGGAATAAATGCTTCTAGCTTTGTTTCACTTAGCATCATATGTAACAATGACATTTGAATTTTATTGACTTATGTGTTTATCACATTTGTAAGGCTGGTAAATATACATTACTGTGGAAATCGATTGACGATATCAACAGTACTTCAATCACTAAATTTAGTTCTATTGAAGAATAATACATCTACACAGATGAATCAGCATTTACTCACTTTCTAACAGAAATCATGTATTAGACACCAATCAAATAGCAGGTGAATAGTTTGGCTCTGCATTGTTGATAGTCATAATAATGAAAAGAAATGTTGATGTGTCTAGGCAAAATGTAGATGTTACATCAAGTACCAAATTCTATTCAAATGTGATAAATCATAATGATACAGGCTATGTGTTAGTTAGTTAGTGGCGTTTGATTCATCACAGACTTTGTACTATGCAGTGACAACAAATCAAGTCGAATAAGAATAGGAGCTGAATACTTTATGAAATGCATTGCGATATGTACTGTAATCAGCATTCTAGAGCTTGCACCAACTGTAATTATTCCCAAGATAGTTATCTCAGTTTTTGACCAAAATACACACTAAGAATATCATTCATGTTATTCTTACTTAGTATACTTTATTCATGTTTTAATTACACAACTGAACAAAACTTACATTACTCTGTTCAACTATGTGAAATATTGTAGTAGTAGATTTTATCTGTTTGAGTGTACGTAGTGTAGTAATTAGGCTTTGTGAATTTCACCTTGATGGGAAAACATGATATTTTTTTCTTCTGAGTTTCACACAGTGTTTTCAGGTACTTTGGAGGTAGGTGAGAAAACTATTAAACGTACTTTGTGAATTATGGGTAGTGGAATAAATTGCATCAACAGATTTGTGAGTACTTATATACACTTTTGTTATTTCGTGACGATTTGTCAAAAATGGTTAATGCCCTTCCGGATGAAATGTAAGGAATCTGGACAATGCGTTCAGACTTCCAAGGCTTGTACGCCTACCACGTTCTTTATAGCCCCATGCCTTACTTGATGAAAATAAGTGGATTGTTCTAGCCGACCTCTATTAATTTATATTTTACTTGAATTTACACCTACATTATAAGACGGAATGCATAGGAACACAAGCGGGAAAGTTGAAACACGATATCTTTACTGTGATATAAATGTTGAGACAACAGACACGAACTTATAAGTATGCCTACCTTAGTCAATAATCATCTGTCTACTAATCACTGGTATACAGTAAGTCTTATAATGCAACCAGCTGACAGTAAAGATTAGTTTAATTCAACTAGAACATTATTTGATTCTATTCGTTACAGGACTGATATTTGTTTGGTAACACAGAAAACCAAAACGTGTTAGTAATTCAAGTTGTTCTAGTGTACGATTCTCTAATAGTGTGCACAATTCCGCTTGATTTGATAGCGAGATCAGGCAGATTATCTCTGATTTTACCTCCTTGATTACAAGGCATATGTAGATTATGCTTTCTTAATGTCATTATTCATAATGTCAACAAAATGTTTACTGTGAAACTACAAAGTATCAGTGAATACATTGTTACACTTTCTTCTCAGCCTAATATTCTTCAAAGTTAGGCTAACACAAATGCATACCATATGCATCTATAGCAACCGAGTTGGATTAGATCACCACATTGTAGAATGGTAGTTTGAATTCAGTTACCAGAATGGTTAGAGTGACTTGTGGAATATCACTAACCAATCACATGATTATATTCAATTCCAACTCTTGTATCTACCGATGCAGATATTACCAGTGTCACTGATTTCATTTTCTTGTTTGTCACTTCAAACCAACAAATTCCAGGAAATAAAAAGTATGAAACTAACAAATATCAATGAATAACATCAATACTTGACCAAGTCGAGACCGATTGTGTTATTTGTGACGACAGACTGAACCGAGTGAAAATAAGCATATTTTGTTGGCAAAATGAATTAACATGATTAACCACTAGGAAATTCACTTAAGAATTATACACTAGTGAATTTAGTTTGTTTGAGATGCATTCGTGTAATGAGGACGCATTACATGAACAGTAAATAGTATACACTACCAAAATCGTTGGATAACACATACACATTTACATTGATTATTTTGGCTAACTTGGATGCAGCTCGACAATTCAAACTTCACACATAACCTATATCTTCTATCTCACACACAGTAACAAGTATTGGTCATCGGCCTATATCTAACTAAGAATTAAACATTCAAACAGGATGCAGCAGAAAATATTTCGACATTCATACAATCAATAACATTTACCTGTTTCTTAATTACTTTACGTAACGAAAAATAAACAAAACAGACCTAAACACTGAAACTGAATGTTCCAGAATTAACCAACAATAAACATTTGCATATAAGTTTTCAAGTACTCATTTTGATACTAAAGCATCGCTTATAATATACGTAGTTTTGCATCCTGCTTAAAACAATGTGGTTCAGCACGAGATTCATTATGGTGCTGTCTTCTGACTATTATGCAGTAATATTGCTTTTGGCGTCAAATGGTAATAGGATGACAATGATATGTTATAAAAGGGACATAACGACTTTGTATTAGTTTGTTGAGAGAGAAGGTTATAGTTTCTGTTCTTTGTTCAGATATTACTCTAAGGTAATTGTTTCGTTTTTAATCAAAATCTATTTGACTTCAGTCACATTTCATATTAGTTATGATTTATTTGATCAATCAAGTCAAACGTGATTTGCTATGGATTCATGCCAATCTAATACGTTACTGATAATGAAATCTTCAACTTCTCGGATCTAAGTAACAACATCGAGGACTTGATTTATGACAAGTGGAAGTGAATTGTTGATCTGTGTATGACATGTGATGACAGATTTCTGTGTGTTAATTTTCTATACTCGTATTTCATACATGAACAGTGTGATTTCATAGACTCTGTCCTCCTGATTTTATGGCAAAGCTATTCTTCAATAGTTACTGAAAATGCTGTTTCACAATGTCTGTAGGTGACGTTTTCACATAGATACCACATAAATATGAGCATATTATGCAGACAGAAATTCACCATCTGAACATTAATTATGCCATGCTAGACAACAACATTTTTGTTATTTTGAGAAAGCTAACCTTTTTAACCGTATCTGTCAGCGTTGATACCCAAGTTTACTGAAAAGCGTGTATAGTTGATACAAAGTAGCAACACTGATTACACAGTGTTTGTTGTGCCATCTTTACATATTCAGACAATTTTTCTACAAGGTTGAAAATTGTACTACAAAATTCATCTGCCGACATATGCGAGCATTTATAAACAACTGTCTGAGTAAAATAACTTGGATCTGTTGGCTAGATATCATCAACAGCAACTTTCGGTGACAGAAAACTAACCAACCAGAATTCCGGCTTTAATAGATATAACAAAAAGCGCTATAGGTGAATGAACACACATGAAGAAAATCATTAAATCGCGTCACGAGACAAGCACTAACAGAATCCTGAAGGGCGAAAATAAAGAAGTGTATTAAGTAACACCGTATTTTGAATTTACGAGCAGATTTGAAAATAATTGACAGCACTTTTGAAGAACTGGAAAGCAAGCGCAGAATAGAGTTGTTCGGAGTATCCTGGTCAGCGACTCACACTTCGCTAGAAGTTGAGTGGGGAGCATAAGACATTAATTAATTGATTGGTTGATTGATTGATAACAACACTACTATAATATGAATTTAGTGTTTCACTCTGACTCACTATAAACCTTTAATTTTGTGCCAGCTAATTCCTATCGACAAGAGATTTTTCATTAGTTAATTATCAAACATTGTCAAAGGCATTTTTAATTTGTATTGTCAAAGGCTTTTGGAATTGTCGATTATTATTCCATCATACAATATGCTTTAAATCGTTTTACCGCTGTAGTCTCCTACTAACGTTTTTCACTGTTGCCTGTCACATACACGTATACACTCAAATAATTGTGTTAAACCGAGTGCCTGATATTGTAATAAATAATTGTTATTTATTTACCATTACAGTGCCTATAGTAGCTTATCCTGTACTATATTGATCTTCTACTACAGATATTTTCGTCTTTGGTTAGGCCTACATAGTTGTATTTCGATCAGGATACTGTATCCACTATTCATTGAATGTGGTGAGACCTCCAAAATGTTGCCTTCTGACCACCAGTTGCAGTTAACGTCAAGTAACTTCACTTCATATATAAATTTCTATGTTTAGGGTATTTACACTAACCGGTAAAATACATGTGTTTCATATTTTGATTTCGGCTGTATGAATTCACGTATCTTGCTTACATGTTTCAAGCTCACTATAAATATCACATCTATATCTGTTGACTGCAGTATTGTATTGGTGACAAAGGGGATTTAAGACGTATTTTATTGACTATCAGTCTTATATTGTGGGGAGACTGTTGTAAGTGTCAACTTCGAAAATGATAGCAACGTTTACTCGGAGTACATTTTTTAAAATCAATATTGGTCCCTGATATATCTGAATGGATACTGTTGTTCACAAATCAATAACAATAACAACAAAATAAACATAAACGGATTGATAATGTAAGATACTGAATGATTGACTAGTAGTATTGTACATTTAGACAATGATACACTCTTTATCATCATAGATTATATTGATTCAATCATTATTCGAAATAAACAGTTTAACGTGAAACACCGATGCAACAGACTAATGACAAATTGTAATAGCCTTATTACTTAGAATTACACCAGTAAATCTATACTGCATTATAAATGATAATCAACTAAAGAACTAACTAATAATTTTCTAAGTGTATGAATGTGATTAGACCTTTAAATGATTGTAAAACAGTTCATCTTATACAAATATACTGATAGAAACAGATTTCATTACGTAGAAATACAACACTCTTAATGATTACTGGATACGTTGATGACATCAAAACGTCAGTCTAGCAAATCATTAATTGAATGTTACTTTAACAAAAAAGGAGGATTAGATAATAGTAAATAGTGTTTATTAAAAGAAATGAATATCAGTTAGTTATAAATAACAAATGACTTGTTAGTAGTTGATAAATACTACTTTTAAAAATTGTTAACATTGTGAACTGTAACGGAACTGTTAGTTACACGTTATATTTGCATACCAAACATTGTCATCCAAAAAAACTAAACAAAAATCAATATTCAGTTTCATTTTCTTTTGATTTTGTATAATCTGTAATACAAATTAAACAATAGTAATATTATCGCATAAATCACCACATAAATTGGCTGTTTGAACCTAACATCAAATACTCAGTCTTTTCCCGTTTCTGGATAGTCTCTATGATCCATTCTGCTTACCCAAAGCCACTTTCTGCGATCACAGCACCACAGTCGAAAAACGCGCGAACGCTTGCTGGAAGTGTTCTTTAATACTCAACACATCACTATTTCCTTAGCACTGCAAACTCTGGACCTTGTTACAGTTGACATTATAAATAATAATTAATGTTTCCATATAGCATGATTTCAATAATAAGGACTCTATATATTTCGTATTAGCATCAATCTATATCATTCTGATCATGCCTGTAAACTGGCATGCTCTCATGTATAAAATGCTACCTGGGAATATACTATTATTATTATTATTAAGTGTGGTGATGTATTTTATTTTTGCAAATTGTAACTTACTTAAATTATTTGGTATCTTCAACATAGTAGCAATACTTGTTAGTGTATCGTTAATAACTAGAAAATAAGAAAACACATTAATTCACATTTTACATAATCAAGTTTATTATTACTGTGAATATCTGAACCCTTCGTAAGTCAATGTAACGTGAGTGTGTAGTGTATGTACATTCAACTCATTGAATGGATTGATGTTTGCAGTTGACATTTACAAGTGAATTCATTTAATGATAATAATAAAACAATTTCAGTTGAGAAACTGAGGTGGTTCTTTGATATTATTATGATAGGTGCATAGCATTTAACTGTGAGAAATGTGACAAATAACCAATGTTACCCACCTGTATAACTGTCGACTTTGATTTGGAAATCAACAGCTGTCTCTTGTTTTTGTTCTACAATATCGATACGTACATCTGAAGAAAATGGAACACAATCGTCATTCAATAATGTTATATCAAGCATTTATTTATGTCATCATCACTCTAAGTGAATAAGTCGAACACCTAGTATCACCATCTTAAATAATACATGTAAACAAAATCAAACCCCCATTCATTATGACAAACTAGACACAATGTTCTATAATTTAACAGGAATGATAACAATGAACATGAGGGAACAATGTATCAACTAGATTCCTTGTGCTTGACAACATCAACAGAGTAAAATGAACATTACCATTTGGCAAACTGGTTTTCTGTTTCTCACACTTGTCTTCAGGGCATTGCAAATATTTCACTAATAAAAATGAACATGATTAACAAATATTGACTTTGTAGAAAAATTTCTTGTAAATCATCTTCATCGTGTTTAAACTAGATGACAAGAGTAAACAAAATACTAAAAAAAGCTACACTGTTCAATTAAGAGCATATACATTTAAAGATCATTTGGCTTGTAACTCAATGTTTTGTTGACCACAATAAATACAAATGCCAACGTAATTATCCAGTAGATTGTTTATGTTAAGATATGATAAATACGCTATCATTTCATCATCAAATAAACTCGAATGTTGTGCATCAACATATTTGTATATAATTATTTGCATTTCAAGTAACACTG
This sequence comes from Schistosoma japonicum, assembly GCA_025215515.1. Lineage (NCBI taxonomy): Eukaryota > Metazoa > Platyhelminthes > Trematoda > Strigeidida > Schistosomatidae > Schistosoma > Schistosoma japonicum. The sequence continues at coordinate 64,423 of JAGWFQ010000031.1, forward strand.
TTAAGTGATAAGTAAGTGAATCAGTCAAGTTAACAAACTGCTTTGTATTTCAACTAAATACTAACAAAACGTACTTTCATAAATGATCTTATGAGCGTGTAAGAATAATTGCCACGGCACTGATTTGATGAATTGGTTAACTGAGCAGAAGATTGGTAAGAAAGGACGTTGATTTGCATTTTGAATAAGCATGTAGAACTCATGATTACATCATTTCATTACAAACGACATTATAGGGCATGATATAACTGACACAAGATTGTTTACAAATTTTACTCGAAGTAGGGTGCTACATGAGTAAGTCTCTAGTCAATAAATGATCGCATGTTGCATAATTATGAGAACAATATGTCCAGAGTTACTTACCGCCATATTTATCAATTACATTTTCAAGTTCCTTAAAAGATTCTAAGAAATTCACAATGAAAAGAGGAAATTACTGAGGTTTTCTGAATGTCTTCTGTTCTATTACAATGAAATCTACGGAAATATGTTGCAGTAGTATTGTTCAAAATATGTCTTGAACGATGAGTCAGATAGAATTAAGTAGATAACAATTTAAGGTGCTAAAGATGTTTATCTAGCTTCTGACTGTTATTATAACTGCTTAAGACTCCCAAAGTTGATAACATTATCAAATACTCAAATATTTAGCCTGTAACTGAGAATCGAAGTGTCTGAAAGAATCACTGACAATGTCAATCAAAGTATACACTTCTGTGAACTCATTCTACCGAATTAATATTAGAATACGCATTTCCAATGGTTTACATCAACGTCATTTGCGAAGTCCTTCAACAGTAGGTTGAACACTGCACCGTAAAACATACTACTGCCATCACAATGCTAGTGATTAACAGATGTGACGATCAATAGTAGTTACAAATAAGAAAATATACTTATTTGAATGTAATGATTATAACTGTTTTCTTACTATGTATTGCTATGAGGCCATTTTTTCCTAATAAACAATTTTCTCTGCACGTCAAATCTACACATAAAATGGTTATTGCATTACAAAAGCACTGTATCACATACATTTTTCAAATGATCGTATCTTACGAGGGTATTTTATCTTTATATAAGCTAAACAAATTGCAAAATAGAATAAAGGTTATTTTAAACAGCGTAGTATGGCAACCTGTGATTAAAATAGGAAACAGAGCTCACTCAAAATAAACAATCACTGATATAACGTGATTGTGTATTGCTTATTGTGACAGTGTGATACTTATTCGGCATCCTCATAACATGCTTTTTCTCACGCATTCTGTCTCTTTGTTATTCTATATTCATGAATACGTACATTTGAAAAGTATTCTTCATATTTTGTTTAATATCATTTTGGTTTATTAGTTAATCACTGTCATTCTGCATTTTGGTAATGAGTGAGTAAAAATGAGTTCAAATGAATCAAAACACATGAATAGTCGATGTTAGATGAATTCAGCATTTTAAAGTTTATATTTGTTCTGATTTTTAAATACCAATATGACGTACATTCTCCGGTTCGTGGTCTCCAGCTACGGTCTTTTTCAAATATTTTAGCTAAACAAATTGCAAAATAGAATAAAGGTTATATTAAACAGCGTAGTATTGCAACCTGTGATTAAAATAGGAGGAACAGCTTAGTCAAAATAAACAATCACTGATATAACGTGATTGTGTATTGCTTATTGTGGCAGTGTGATACTTATTCGGCATCCTCATAACATGCTATTTCTCACCCATCCTGTCTCTTTGTTCTTCTATATTCATAAATACGTATACTTAGAAAGTATTCTTCACATTTTGTTGAATATCATTTTGGTTTATTTGTTAATCACTGTCATTCTGCATTTGGTAATGAGTGAGTCAAAATGAGTTCAGATGAATCAAACCTCATGAATAGTCAATGTTAGATGAATTCAGCACTTTGTAGTTTAGTTTTGTTCTGATTTTACAATACCAATATGATGACTAAAATTAGTCGGAATTAGACATTCATTGACATACTGTCACTGGCACTAGATACCTGTTTCATAATAGTATGATTAGTTAATTAACGCCATAAATGAATTTCGTCTTAGAATGGAATGTCGATACAGTGCTGATTTCTGAGTGACGACGCATGTTGAAATCGAATCATTTCGTGATATCAAAATACTGAAACTAAGTTGATAATTCATTGTCAATTTGTCTGTTTCAAAATGAATGCAACTAAACCAAATCATTTCAATTAATTGATTTAATTATCCTATACATAATTGTTGACATATAGTAGTCAACAACATTGATAATTGTTGAGTAAAAGTCAATAGTTTAATAATTCAATTACCTGTAAGTTTCTTCACTTCATCAAAAGAGTCGATCTTTTTTTTCATATTTTCGTTAATTTTGTCTAGATTATTGTTTCAGAAAGAAAATGTGACACTGACATGGATTAATTCTATTTGTCAAGTTATAGCCATCGATATTAATGTGAGCAATATCTATTTACATCGCTGATACCTGATTAGTGAATGTTCAAATAAAAATTCACAAGAGACTATCAACTGACTACTAAACATACCCACACTGTAATGTATGTTGATGTTAAAATAGCTTCGAATATAAATAACATTGAATACCATAGCCTTATTGGGTGATTACAGAAAGCCACATTTTACATGAATAATAATAAGAGCTTGAAACAGATTCACTATTAGTGAATAAACAACACACAATTGAACATTGTTGGTTTTTAATTGAATTATTGATAACGCGGTTGAAAAAAGTATTTTTAGTGCACATTACAAACGCTCACTTCTTTTTATGGTTATCTCTTCATCAAGCTTAGTCGCCAATGTATCTAAAAGTTCTGAAACAATTGATCGCAATATTGATGTGAATAACGTTATGTTGCTTATTCAGAGTCCTGAGTCAAAATCGGCAATTAAACAAACATAAGTGTTAATAAAAGACAAACAAATAGATCACATTCTCACTCAATATGAGATCTACCACTAACCACTTAGCGTTTTACAAATATAGTCATCAGTGAAATGGTTGTCGTGTAAATAACCATCTCTATCGTTTCATAAATGAAAAAGTCAACAATCAATCGACAAACAAATAATCAACAAGTCACAGAAAGTTCATTGCATTTATAACATTACTTCACTAATGCACCTCTGTAGGACAAGTAAAGCTTATGGCAAATGAGCTGACATCAGAACTCTACGTGCAACAACGTACTACACATAAGCCACTTAACCGATCAAAATACATTAATTTTCAAGACAGTTGAAAGCAAGACGTAAGATATGAGTAGTCACACGCATTACCAAAATACAGTGAAACAAATACATTTAACAAGACATTTGACTATAGATCGTCTTATAATGTACGTAGTAACAAGTCAATTAAAACATCCATTATTCTCCTTTCAATTGATAACCTGATATAAACTAACAACATTATTGTTTATAAACATCACGTTGAATAATTATAAATTGAGCATACCGTGAGAAGTTAATTGACCAGCTTGTATAGATAAAATAGGCAATAACAAAATTAGTACATTCAAACAATATAAGAAAATTGAAGACATTTTCACTGAATTTTACATTCTACTACACTGTTTTTATATCATCAGTCAACATTAGCGATTGGTCAATGTGTGATATACGAGGTAAGTGAAAATTAACTGGCTGGTACGCATGCATACACACAAATTCAGAAATCACTTAACGTGAATTCCAAGTTTTACAAGATTCACACACACAATTTACTCCAAGAAACACTCAGAACAACCTTCAACACACTAAACTTTCTCATAATATTCACATTGTGCACAAACTTTTATTTTTATTCACATCTAGATAATCTAAATATCAAATGTGAAATTTGCGGAAACGTTCTATCATAGTGATGTGAAATTCACCTTAAACATAGTGCAACACAAACAGTCTTGGAGTTTACTGTCTATTAATCTATCCACAATAACACTATTTAACACAACTGTGATTAAATTTATAAAATAATTATTAATGATACTTAATGTAGTTACTCTCATTATCAAGAACTATTTACACATTAGAAGAAACCTGCTATGCAGGCACTATCAGCATAAAATGCGTCAATCTATACCTGAAAATTTCTGTAAAGTGTCACTGGCTAGAAAACACATTAATTAAAGATATTTGGCGGCCGCGCAACACTACTGAGACAATAACGTTTTACAAACATGTCAAATAAGAATCAATAATATAATAACAGTTAATGCAAGTACATACAATAAGTTCAATGTCAATGAGAATCAGTTTACTTGGATTAACTGCACTGTTTGGGTAAACAATGGGTTCTTCAAATGACCACCACACGATATATATAAACCCGAGCGTCCAGTGTAGCTGTATTCCAGTCAGTTCAGCGGAGAGGAGCGGCAGGGACGTTGAGTGTCTAATTCTGATGCTGTAAAATGGGATCAATTATTAATCCAAGCAATCAGTGAGTAAGACTCAAATCAGAACGAAGAATGTTGCCGCGATAGTGTATTTGCAACAACACTAGATAATCATCAACCTGGTTTGATTTTGCCGCAATATGACATTATTGTGACCTTGAGTGATTAAGTACGTAGCGACCACTTCGCATTAGCAGCGTGGCAGACTGGTCATCCTTTTTTCACCCTCAGAAATCTCAACAAAATTACTTTTACGGAGGAATATGACTAATAATAGGTGAGTCTATAGTATATACATATCTACTTATTGAATAATAGTTGTTTGGCCTGTTCCTTACAAGAAATTAATGTCGATGTGAATGCAGCCTTTGAAAATGTGGTGCTTAACCAACGATTTTTCAGTTAGGAGGATGTTGAGCAAGCTGTTGGAGAGTTTCAGTCTGTAAGTTTATAAATTTAATGTAATCGTAGATTACCTTCACTCATTATGTTCATTCGTAAAGTCAACGTGCCTCTTTTTCTTCTTTTAAATACATTTTCAATGCTTTAAAATGTGCGTTTGGTAATAAAAGGAAACTTCAGGGGACTGGTCAGAGAAACAAACTGTAAGTTGGACTGTAATTATCACAACTTTAGGTCTAAATACTTGGATTGTAAATCTATGTTCCGTGTAGTGCTGAATGTCAATGAGTATATCGTCCGTTCATACATCATGGCACACAACCATCCCTACACGAAATCTTTTATGAGATGCGATCCCTGGTAGTAGTTTTACTAGTAAGTTTTATCTTTGTTATGACTTATTACGTCGACAGTTGATATCAGGCTGGGACACTGTAGACGCTGGATGCACAGTTACAACTTATGTGTTCCAATAAACAGCGCGACTCTATATTTTAAACCATCGAAGCAGCTACTGCAGAAAATGATAACTACACACAGAAATGGACGATTAATTTTTCAATAGTTTGGCGAAAGCTGTGCTATGCGAGTGTTTACGAAGCTTGAAACTTATACGAGAGGAATTCTTAGAAGATAAGTAAGAAATTAGTTTTCTCATCTCTAAAAGTTGTTTTTGTTCTACAGATTGCCTAATCGCCTCCTTTACGGGATATCTGCTTGTATTATACAATATTGACGATTTCTCTATAATAAATGGTTATTACTTAATAAATGCCTGTTGTATTTCCATATTTGCAGCAGTGCAGTGGTGTATATTTGGGTTCATAGTGCACGCGGTAATGTATGCGTTATGTCTCAGGAGCTTAAATGCGACTAATTGATACGATGCTTCGAAATGTGATTGTTAGTTAACAATCATCCGCAGTTGAGTTTTTAGTTAAATGGTTAGCACCAATGTAACAATGCGCGTTAAAATGTGTTTTTGTGCGATAAACAGTACTCAGAACCACAAGGTACTCGCCTACTGTGGTTTGCGCATATTAGTGTATTTCTAGTAATAGGTTCAATGGCCTACGCCGACAGCTTACTTGCTTTTATCCTCAAGTCTGCTTTTTATTGAACTGATAGATGAGTGGTGTCATCTTAGCTACGAGTTATACAAATTGTCTATAATCGGCGTCATTATTATTCGCCGTTACAATGTTAATACTGCAAAGTGTGTCAACACTTATTTAACAAGTAACTTGAGTTGTCTAACTAGTTAGTCCAGCGAATAATAAAAATCGTTCATTACATGAATGCATAGATTATTACGTGTAAGGAAAGCTGATAATAAGTAATCTATTATAACGGCGAAAACAGTAATACTTCCGAGTTAATAGCCTAATAAATAACAAATTTAGATAAAATCCCAGAACGTATTCTTTCTCATATGGTATGCTACTATAAACGTTCACCAAAAAGAAAGGCTACAACGTAATGTAGCTAACGTAAACATTAGCATTAGTTTATTGTACGATTAGCATTAACTTCCCCACTTTGTATTCTCTGTAACAAGCTAAAATGAAAAAGCCCCATTAAAATATGAGCAAATATATATTTTTCAGTATGTGGAATGATTCATACAATTTTCATAAGCTATAAGTGATACAAAGTAACAAGACTGCTTTCACTGCTAATCAGTACAGTTATCTGTCTCTAACTTCTGGAACTTTATACAACTACACACACCGATTGATAAGGATATGCCACCAAAGTTTAGTTCCAACTGAACTCCGATTAACTTTCAATATGCTGCCCGACTGTCGAATTACATAGGTGAAATGTTTCTGTTTTTCAGTTGTTAATACAGCATAGGTTACGTACAACTTTAGTTTTGCATTGTTGAGGTTTCTTTGGACATTTTCATTACTCGTTGGTAACTTGTCAGGCACCCGGTAAATCGTTCCAAGAGTGTTCCGCATTTTCAGTGACAAATCGACCATCCGTCAGCGACCTTACTGCAATTTCAATCATTCTATCCTTATTAATTATGTGCTGATTATGAGCTTCGAAAGTTTCAACAAGTTAATTGAGATAAAATCAGGCCACCACAGCACCATCTGCGAATGCAAATTAGAAACGTAAGTTGGAGTTATACAACTATTGCACGCAAAAAATGAACACACTACATCAGTGGTTTATAGTTTATTCACTACAAAATTAAAACAACGTAAATCATCCAGGAAAATTAGTAATAATGTAAACCAAACTTAGATTACCAAAATGGTCTTAGACAACGTAAATACACTGCAGTTTGTTCTTAAGGAGAGTAAAATATCATTATTATTTTTTTGAAGCTTGAAGTGACATATTTCACAACCAAGAAACCATATACAAATCGTATTTCCAAAAAATGCGCCCTAAGATTCTGTGATACCTACGCAATTTGTGCAAACTACGTTTGTGTAGAATAGTTTAATATGCATGTACAGTTACATTTTTCTATGATGAATAGTATAATTTTCCAAAATAACTGAAAACAGACGATTTTTATATAGACACGATAACTGGTTACGATGTCGCGTGAACACCTAAGCTAACATATAAGCAGCCTCTTTGCAACTCGTACAGCAGAAAGTATCGGGAGCCAAGGGCGAAGTGCTTGTTGTAGTAGTGTACAATTGTGATAGTGATACATTTAAACAATATTAGTACAGTACGTATTGATAACGTTTATTGCAAAAACTTATTACATACATAACACTGATGAACTTTAACAAAATATAAGGTCTTTTAGTTAGCCAGCACAGATGTCAATTAAAAAACTAGCGATTGGTAATAATTAAATGTAAAAACAATCGTTCCAAGTTGCATACGTATATACATATATATGTATCAACACAACAAAAATTTCTTATCTACATAATCAGAAAAGTAAAACGACTAAACGAGGATGTGTTTCAACAGTCGTTCTAAGCATCTTGGCTGAAAGAAGATAAATAACGCAAAACACGCATTTTCTTTGTGAGCACTAAAAGTTCAGCAAACGCGTTACAAAAATGTAGTGTTGTAATAATACTTATTTAGCCTTATTAAATGTGTAATGTGATGAGAAATAGATTCATCGTTATAGTGTGTATCATAACCGGAGTACTTTATAGCGCCAGATTCAGTGATGCTTTTGTTTTAATATGCAGACATGTTGATATATATTCCGTAAAATCGATGAAACGTCATGCTTACCTCGTCTATAGCTGCATACTTGTCTTCATAGACGAAGTGTTTTTGGCGATGACTGATGTTGCTAACTACCAGTGATTTTCATGTGTATGTTATTGACTGACACTTGAAAAGTAAATGCCTTGTCATCTGGATTAGTGAACGAGTACAAAAGCAATAGCGCTGATCTCCAAAATACGCTGCCAAACAAATCTTATGCAGACTTAAGTCTTAGTTGTCACAATAACTCCTAAGGCCAACAACACGCTATACCAATATCAAGCTTTGATTTACTAAAAACTTATTCTGTGCTATATAATCAATTTTTCCAAGAATCATCTTCTGACAATGAAACACACATTACTTATCATCGTGTCTTCATATACTACATGACGCTATATCATTTAGAATGTGAGTTTACGGGCTAAACTGATGGTAAAATAATTCATGAAACTGCAAGAGCACACCATGTGGTCGCGCTGATATTTGGGTGCAATTCCGAATGGCAGATACTGTTTCGACGGATTAGTCTCAGCAAACACAAAAATAGCATGCTACTAAGCATTCACAAGACAGATAAGCCATGCAGTTTACTTATGCCTTAGAGTATTGTTTGAAGCCAAAATTGAAGTTGAAATCTAGCAACAATTAACAGAGACCACCCTACTAACATTTCATCAGTGGCTAAGTATGTAGATGTAATTATAATCACAAAATCTTTTTCAAGTTAAACCATGTCGTTTAACAAAAACTACGTTGAGACAAATCGATTGCAGGCACAAACACGAATAATATTCTAATATTATTTAGATTTATGAACAATATAAGTAATGCCTGCAGCCAGGAAAACACTTTGTAAGTTGGGGTTCGATTATAATTGATTGGTTATTATAGTAAGCATTCAGAATCCTAGTTGTTCATATCCGCGATGTCAAATCATTAATGCCTGTGATTGTAAGCGCATATTATCCGAGAAAACTAGAATACTTTGTAACACAGTGTTAGCTACATCAGCACAAGTTTGCTTTCCTTCATAAGACATAATCAAGATTCGAGATATATGTTACATACCACATCAACTCACGTGCGTTATGACCAATTGTACGTAGGAATTGTTCATTCACAACAGTGAATGGCGATTTGACTAAACAATTTCGATGATTGTCAATACGCCAGCTTCTATGAAAACACCTGTATTCACTCCACAAAAATGTAACATGCGGCAATCAAGGATCCTGGTGACGTAATCAGTATGTGGAATGGAAATCGATGTACATTACAGTAAATTCCCTCAACCCATTATTTAAAGCATAAGTGCTACTTTAAAAGAAAACAATGAGAGAACAACTCATACCAAAACACCCAATATGTTACTTGCGTAATAAGATACCACACACTTGAATAATGAATCGATTGATATTTCTACAATTTACGACGTTCGTCAGAAATGCCAAATTCATTGTGACAGTCGTATTTCTTCAATATTACTTCAACAAATGAATAATTATAATTCACCCTGACAGTCTGTCTAGATAAACGACGATAATATTTCTATTTAATACATTCACACTCACAATCACTTAGTACATTTATTGTTGTTATATGTGATATGACCGTGTAGCTATGAACATATAAACTCTTCTACTTTTTAAATTATTCCAGAGATAAGTGGGATGATATTTATCGGCCTACAGTTATGCACGTTCGTCCTGTAACCTGGTCTAAATTGATGACGAATGTATGAGATTTTTCATCTATTAGGGTAAGTACCTCTTGTTAAGGAAAGGTCAGACCGTTTTAGTTGGATTAATGGGACATAATGTTCACTGATTTTAAAATAAGTAAATAACATGCTACAACTCCATAACTATATGAGCTTCTGAATAAGTTAATGGATTTACAAATGTTGTCAAAATTGAAGGTATCAGATTCCATATGGTTAGTAGCCAAATAAATAATATCAATCTAATGTGATCCAGGGGTTTACTTCTGTTAGCTATGAAATAGCTGAACAGGTTAAGTATAATTTTTATGGTCGGTAATCATTAACTTGTCTTGCAAAATGTAGGGAGTAATATAATCCTAATGCGGTTTGGGGCGATTAATTAATAGCCGTACAAAGTTTTGTACTTTGGAGCCACTGTGGAATTCTGATAACTCTTCTTTTATCGCTTTTGATATGTAAAATTCTATCGGTTGATAAAAGGTTATGGTAATTTCCACATGTGTTGAGAAGTCATTTGACTTAAAACAACACTTCTGTAGGCAGCTTAGCTTCTTACGGCAATGAAATAGATCGTTAAGAATCAAGAAAGATCTATATTAGGGCCGTTCGGTTTTGATTTAACTAGATGTTGGTTTGAATTGGCTGTATGTCTCTCTGAGCAATTATCTAGGCAACCTGTATTGCTAAGGAAACTAATGACTGCCTGATTCCAAAAAATTATCATGTGAGTTTGAGATATTAAGATGTTCAGAGCAATTTGAGTTGGAAGACATATCAGCTCATTGACAATGTGCAAATTAGGGAGGATGTCTTAGTAGCCATCAGTAGTGAAACCGATTACTGGGCCTAGGTAGGTCGGGTATGGTGCGTTTATACCAGGGCTTAAAGCATACTAGTGTGTATTTGGCGTCCTAGAATTTCTATCAATGTTATTTGTGTTAATGTAGTTGAAAGTGTTGTGTACACCTTCTTTACTTGGTCTACGCTAATAGCAAAATGAGTTATGCTTCGATGGATTAAGTACAGCCTGTGAGTGTCTACGACCCTGATCACTACCAACTCGATCACTTTTAAAAAAACCTCATAACCTGCCTTGTTATATAATTATGTGGTTAGCACAGTATTGTCATGCCGTTTTTTGATGAGACCATGAAACCTTGCTTCAAACTTATTGATAGTTTCGATGATCTTTTTTCTCGCCATACAATATACATAAATTGTTCACTGAACTAAGCATATGTATTAACCTGGACTTTGAGAGTTTGCGTTTTCTCACCTAATGAAAAACTAGAGGGCATAGTACTGAAGGCAGTGTAGTCTGAATCTATACCAATTAGGGAATAGTTGTCAGACGTTTGATTTGTATTTTGCGCGTCTAGTAGCATAAAACCTGCCTGCTGATTCACAATATTTTCAAAGGATTCTGTAGCAATACTAAGCCGCTGTTGTTAGGCAGATAACATATGTGGTTTGTGCTCAGCTTTACTTAAGTGTGATATTTACAGTCCATTGGATAATTGGATTACAGTCATCGTTGACTACTTGATCATTCTTTAATTTGATAGATGCAGTTCTTCAGTGCTTAGTTCATTTTTTAGCTGATCTGATGCTGATTAAGAATCGACTCGCAATAAATTGTTTATGAGTATTACTGATGTTTCTTGGTACGCAAAGGCAATAACAAGAACTATCTACAAAATTAACTGATTTTAAATATATACCTAACGGTTCGTGGTGGTGCCCCATCCGGTATATTGTAGAGGATTATGTTTTTGACGGGATATCATTCGCTTAAACACTTCTGTAGCAATGAAGTCGATTACGGTTTACACTTCGTGACGTTTCACAGCACAGGTAAACTTGTATCCTTGGTCAGTTGCAATTTTAGAGGGACAGTGTATTGAGTTCTTGTTTAACACCACATACTATAACTGAGAATGACTCAACTTGAAAACGCATTTCTGCTAGCTGCTGCGTTAATGCTGTAGTTCATATTTAGGCTTCTCGATGCTTCTGCTTTGTGGCATAGATGTGTAATCTACATCAAATATTTTTGGTAGTTGA
>JAGWFQ010000032.1:0-18891 GCA_025215515.1 Schistosoma japonicum
TTCATAAGTATGACATCAGCATCAATAGATAAATAGAAATTAGCCCATAGATCACGTGCTTTATCAAATAATTTCTGACGTAATTTAATCACATGTTGATAATGATTAACAGTCCACATTTTATTGATATTTTCATATTCTAATTGACTTGTATTAGATTTATCAACTTCTAATATAATTTTATGATATTTTTTTTGATTACATTGAATCCATGCATTCAATATTAATTCACTTGTATCAATTGTATTATCAACATAAAATATTAAGATAATACGTTTAGTAGGATATTGTTGTTGTTCTAAACCATTTAAAAAATATGGTAATGTATGCGCTTTATTACGAATTAATACACCAATACATAATGTTGGCATTAAATAATTTGAATTTTGTTTAAATTGTGTATTATATTCATTTGTCAATTGTTCATTATCATTTATTTCATTATTATTATTGTTCAAGGTTACATGTATTGAATTAATCAATGATTCATTGAATACATTCTCATTAGAATTCATTTGATTTGTAGATATTTTACAATTGATTAAAACAAAACATACATAAAAGCATATTGTTATTAATAAACATGTTGATAAAACTGTTCTCTTCTTCATAATTAACTTAGTAATATAAATTTTCAGTTGTTTCTGTTCAGTATTTTTTTCAATATTATTAGATTGTTTTAATGAAATGTTATGCGATGTAAATTTAAGTAATTTATTATTAGGATTAGTAGATTTTTCAGCTTTATGTTGTTCAGAATGTCTTTTTTTAGTCATATATTTGTATTGTAATCTTATGTAGTGTTACTATTTATTCACAAGATGACCATTTAATTAATAAGTCTACTTTAACAGTTTGTTATAGAGGGAGAGAAAAAAGAAAGGGAAAAATCAATTTTTCCTTCTTTTGAAAACATGGGAAAATTATTGATTTTGTTATGTGTTTTTTTCTTTGCACAATGTAGCCGCACAATGCAACCAATAAAATTAATATACTGTATGGTTTGTTAATAGGAAACTAAATGAAAATAACCAATCACAGCTGAGAATGTAACATAAACAAATACCAAAATAAGGTAATGAGTTTTGTTATCTAGATAGATAGGGATGACTGGAAGAAAAAATCAATTACAATATAATCGTTACTACTTAATATAGATAAATGAGAGTAGAAGACTTTTCAAGTGAATCATTTCAGTAGATAAAACAAAAAATTGTAATTGAATACATTAATCAAATAGTAACTAAACAAAGTGAAGACTAAACAAGCAGAGTTGTGTAAAGAAAACTGGAGAACATGTTCATTGTAACAGTGTAATAACTTAAAAATGTAAATAATCAGGATAATAATTAATAAGTCTCTGGAAAGTTGATAATTTAAGGAATATAAACATCATATTTACTGAATGTAAGGGAATTGTAATTTAATTTAATTAAGGTAGTTTTGTGTAAATGTATGTGAATTTTAGTTGGTTGTGTTCTTCACAGATTAATGTTAATTGGGTACTATTTAAAACCAGGAGGATTCGGCAGCTGTTCTATTCTAGTATAGGACTTCTCAGTAGTGAATACCCAATTGTATTTAAACAACACCAGTATGTGAAGAATACAAACAAACAAAATTAATACCTATCTTCAAAAAATAACTTCAATTCAGTTACAATAATGATGTTTATAGTGACTAACTTCAGGATATTCCTGAAGTTCTAATGAAAAGTAATGACTGGAAGAGTTCAGACTTGTCGAGAGTGAAAGAGTTATAATCAGTGACAATGAATGGTCATAGCCTTATGTTAGGAAATGATGAAAGAGGGAATCCTACTATTTGGATCCTGCCCAGTAGTGTAAAGGATTTGGCTTTTGCGAACCTGAAGGCTCTAGGTTCGATTCCCCTAGAGGAATCGAGTGTGTACGCTGCTAACAAGTTCCATACTAGGACGAAATGGTTGTGCGGTGCTCATGGCTTTCAGTGGTGCCAAACCAACACCAATCTGTGAAAAATACAAACAACTTGACATAATACCTATGCTCATAAAACCACATCAATTCAATTTAGTTAAGTACTTTAAGCACAATTCAAATGCTGTCTAATTAGATTTCAGGCATTCTGGACTTAACAACATGCTTAACGATATAATGAATAAATAAAACCCAATTAAATAGTCAATTATTTTCTCAAAGCCCAATTATAACCAATATCAGCTCACCAGTGACTAACTTCTTGGAATAGTTTCCGGAGTTCTAGTGTGTAGACTTTGACGGGTGGAGTTCAACCATATCGAGTGTAAGCCAGTTACCCACTGATGGCAAGGATGAGGTCGAGCAACCGTATTACAAATTAACTGAATTAGAACTATCAGCCGTTAGGAGCCGACTCAGTAATCTGATGCTAAAGCGTCAGCCGTGGAGCCAGAGGGTTCTAGGTTTGATCTACGATGGGGTCGTGAATGCGTACTCCTGAATCGTCCCATACAAGAACGAAACAGTCAATTTATATCTTAAACACCCCCTTCATATACATGCGAAATCTGACAGCACAACCAACTAATTATGGCGATAACATTAATATAGAGTAAGGGCAAAAACTTACAAGGAGCAGGGGTAACGTGTACACAATTAATTGGAATATACAATTCTAGAAATAAAACATCCAGTGTAAGTACAACTAAAATGAATGAAATAATCTTCTGGAGAATAATTCTAGAAGTTAATATTTAAACATGAATCGCCAGATTCATCATATTTAGGCTAATGAACTGAAAAACTGTAGTATATATTCTTTTCTTAAATTTCAACTATTTAACAATATGACAAAAACCTTATTAAATGTTTAGTTACTCTTTCACTCTAAACATAGATGACTTAACTTATACTTGCTTTCAAGTTGAACTTCAGAAAATTCAGGTTAATGTCCACTAACAATAAAAACATAACTATTATGAAAACTATGTTTATAATACAAATTAACACATGCATTAATTACATGCATTAAGATTGTCCTATTGCATACAAACTATATATACAAAATATTATTATGCTTCAAAGTCTACTGTAATAAACTATAGCTGAGTTTATCCACAGTGTTTTTACGGCTCACGGAGTATGTCATGTCCAACACATTTGTGATTTCATTATTCATTGATTGAGGGAGTGATGCATGCTATCAATCAATCAATGCTCCTTACCTCACATGGAGAATAGGCCGCCGACGAGCATTCTCTAGCCAACTCTATCCTGGGCGTTCCTTTCCAGCTCTTCTCAAGTGCTCTTCATTCTTTTCATGTCTGCCTCAAATTCCCAACGCAATGTGTTCTTCAGTCATTAAAAATATTATATGAAGTCTTAACTTTTACTGTATTTGTGATTTTTATCTGACACATTTACCCATTGCTACACTGTTATATTCCTTGAAAACAATTGTGAAATGAAAATGCTAGCAAAAAGCACATTTCAGTATATAACACTTGTCCATGAAATCTATTAAAATATTGAATACAAACACATCTAGTGAACTTTATTAATGTTTCACATAATCTCAGCATATGTTTTCCACAGAAAATTATTGAACTATAAGCAACTGAATAGTTGAACAACAAAAGTTCATTACAAATAATTAACATTCTTTCTATTTATTCATATAAACAAGAGATAGCATATTGTATAATCATTATTTATACAAATAAAAAGACTATTAGGTTCATATAGTGTGTATGTAACATTTAAGTTTAGAAAGACGCTTCAAAATGAATATAAAGTTCAATAATCTGTAATTAACAAATTTAAGACAACTATCTTTTCGTGTAAACAACTTTAACAAACATGATAATACGAAAAAAGAGGTCTATAAAGAAAACATACATTTAAACGAAGTATGAGTTTTTAACTTACTTAATGATGTTAAGTGAAATCAACATGAACCAAAGCTCAATAGCTTACATTCAAACTATACAAGTGTGCGAATAAGCTAAATGCGATGATATAACGGGAGAATGA
The DNA here is from genome assembly GCA_025215515.1 of Schistosoma japonicum. Classification (NCBI taxonomy): domain Eukaryota; kingdom Metazoa; phylum Platyhelminthes; class Trematoda; order Strigeidida; family Schistosomatidae; genus Schistosoma; species Schistosoma japonicum. The sequence continues at coordinate 3,993 of JAGWFQ010000032.1, forward strand.
TTAATATACTATTTTTCAGTTTATTCCATATATTCTGACATTATATGTATTAAACGCTTTTTTTTTAAAAATATTTTTGTATCCTCTCCCCTTGACCCTAACCTCTTATTTGGCCTATAAACTGTTCTTGTTTCATTTTCTGCTGATCACCTATAACTAATTAAAGGAGACCGTGTTCATTCAGTTTTCAGTGATCGTTGCTTCTGTTTTGTGTTGATGTTATTTTTTTTTAACTGGCTTGTTGCATCGTCTGTTTTGGCATGTATATAGACGGATGACTGAAATATGCCTGAATAGGCTGGTTGGTTTGTCAGCCTTGTGTTTTCTTATTCCTGTGTGGGACTAGTAAGCATCTGGGCAGACCCGTAGACGGTAAGTAACAGTCTTATTGTCATTGCTAACTGTATTGGCTCGAATAAGGTCATACTATTATTCAGTCACTCGTTTACGACATGTGATTAAACTTACGATGTATGGTGTTAAGCAATAAACCCAATCAACAACACTTAGATGTTACTTGACTAAATTTCGTCTGAAATACCTAAGTTTTGTACTGCTTGGGACTTATCAGCAAATATTACCTACATTAATAATGCTTCTTATGATACTTGAAACCGCAGTACCCATTTTCTTAGTATACAGTGTCATCAGAGTTATACCATACGACACTGGATTTTTTCACAGTGACCATAGAGTAGAAACCATGTACTAAATAAACATAACATTGGTCACACCTCAATGATCAGTTATCAACATTATTTTGCGTCAGATGCATCTAAACAGCCTTAACTTTACGACAAATGAGATTTTGATTGACTTATCGGTTACAGTAAACTACATTTTAATTTACCCAGATGGATGGAATCTACCTTTCTCAATCCCTTTATATAGATACAATAGTGAAATATGTTTTCTTTAAGTTTTATTAATCATAATATACCCCTTAGTTTCAAAATATGCTAATAATGGCTACGGGTAAATTTGTTAAATTTAACTTAGAAAGTGATTCATATAATCCAATCATAAAGATAGATACTGGACATTCGCGAATACTTTGGAGTGTTGATATATTGAGCTTCCCTTTAATATTTCGTTTATATATCTGTTTATGCACGATTCATCATGTCCTCTTTGAATTTCAACCAAAGTCATTATATCGTTAAAATTCGTCACACAGGAAGATGATTTAGTATATAAGTCTTTGAAAATGCTTTTTATGTTCAATCCAACATATATTGAACAAAGACAGTCGCCTGTAAAGATATCCAAATTAATGTCCCGCATATACTCGTTTATATTGTGTTTCAGTGGTCAGTAAACGTCTTGCTCTGAAAGGATAAATACTAAAAAATCAGCTACAGCCTTCATTGCCATCAGATAGCAGTCTGATTTGGATTCTAGACAAAGTGCTAGTTCACTGAAAAGCGCAAATAATCACTGGCTGTATTTGCATGACACCACAGAATTTGTGGGTCACGCCATTTGATGTTTTGTGATAGGCTTTGCTTACAAGCACTGAGTTTCTGCAAGTTTATTACAACTCTGTGAAACACGTCAGTGCACTCCAATGACTCATGAATTTGATTATTAACGTAGATTTCTACATCAGGAAATTGTGAGAAAATTGCTTGAAAGATTGACTAGCATGGACCAAATTAGCTTTCTATTAGGTTGTGGATACACTAATTGCATTCTATCCTTCTGTCAAGTGTCGGAAAACTGTCATACACACTGCAGGCTGACAATCGTTGTTTCTCGACATCAGGACCGCCTTCACTTTGTTGGACAGGACTGCGTTCTTGAATTTTCTGATGAAAATACTCAAAAATTACAAACTCTTACAGTTGCAGAGCTCAGATCACCAGAGTTCAATATAATTCAATTAACACAAAAAGAATGTTTCAGTGATGAGATTAAGATGTTATGACCTGTTTCAAGAGTGACGAATCAGAATGAAATCGATCGAACAACTTATAGAACTCTGTGTAGGTCTTCAAGTCCACAACGTTATCTCAAACCGGTTATGGTTAATAGAATAAAAATGGTAAGTGGACGCTAACATCAATCAAATCTACCTTTCAAGTAACGCATTCAATTATACTACTATTCATTTTATTATACGTTTGATTATTAAGCACTACGAATGAATGAACGGATATACAAAAATGAATAATTTAATTTCGACAATCAATGAACGATAATGAATTTTTAGAGCAGTAAAAACCATTAAGTCAGTATTCAAGGACTGTTATAAGTGTTGTAAATGGTTCTCTTAGCTTTGTCAACAGGTAATGGCACTTTTACTAGACATCAGGAAACCTTGTTGTGCACAACTCCTATTGTATATTTAACCCTCCAGGAGAAATATGAGAACGGACATCGAAACAATTAAAAAAATGTTAGCAGTTATTCGTACCAATTAACTAACCACCGATGAGACACTACGCATAATGCTGGCGGACAGAAAGATCGTTTCAAACGATCGGCCTATAATGAAAATGATCGAAGACGTCGACGGAATAAAATTGCTAATGTCGATGAAAAGGATTATAGAACAAGATACAACACAAAATGGAGGCAAACCCAGTACTTGGTTGACCTTTAATAGAAAAAGTGGTTAGAATTATGCACTTTGACACTCAAATAAACACAACTATGGCACGATTCTAAACCAAATTTAAAGGTCGGTGACTTGATATTAATGATAATACCTGCACGTTCGAGAGTATATTGGCTGAGGATGCTTGTTGCGGCCACTGAAAAGTGAACCGACAACTTAATTCAAAAGGTGACGTGAAAAGCAGCTAACGTGATAATAAAAAGAGATGTACAACACATGTGCGAGTTAGAAGGTGAAGTTGAAGAAACTCTGAATTATGAACAGTTTGGAACACCTCGGGTGAGAGGAAGTGTTGAATTTAGTTATAATTTCTACACTACTCATGAGTAGCTGAATGTTTATTGCATAATTTTATTGCTTAAATTTTATTGGTTATGACCGAACTTTCTAGATGTTAGTTTTGACCGGTTGGGACATTATTTTTCTGGCTATCCATTTTGTTTTAGCATTTTTTACGCCAGTGTGAACAAGGTACAGATGGATGTAACTGTTTTGTTGTTGTTGCTCAATTGCCTTGAGTGCAAGTGTTAAGTAAATTAATAATCATTTGTTGTGCAAGCAGGTAAAGTATTTATATATTTGTTGCAATATACAAATGTTCCTAAAACTCAGAACAGTATTTTGACTTTACTGACCTCGGGCGCGTTATTCCGGAGAATCTAGCATACTATATTGGCCCGTCCTTCGTAAACTTCATATGTGTTTTGTTATGTACATTTACACTTTTTAAATGGACTATTGTTAAAGGTAGGTATTTAGACAGATGATGATATGACCTGGGGTGAGTGTACTTCTGTGATCAACTCAACACGGTTTCCGTATTACAGATGAAAATTGCCATGCAACTCTTTGCATTGTGCTTTTCACAAGGGTTCTGACACCACAACTTTTTCGGAATAATGCTAGCAGCAGTTAGAACTTTACAGTTAGAGTCTTCAGTAGGAGCAGTTAACGAATAAGAATAATACGTGAACTATATAAGGTTTATCAGCTTGGCTATTACAGCTTCTTGATAGCTTAAGTCTCGGTTAGTGAAGCCTTACGTCTTAATACGATAAGTCTATATTTCAACAAAAGACTAGTTAAGAACTTAGGAGTTTTCAGGAGAGTTTGTGACTCGCAATACGTCTGTCTTTTGTTTCGTGAAGGGATATGATTTTGAATTATAAATGCTGCTCGCTGAAACAATGCAGCCGATCAATAACTGCCTATGAAACCTGGTATCAGTAATGCACGCAACTAAATAAACTGGTGATAATTATTTAATTGTTTTCTATGTGGACTCGGCATCACCTTTATGCAGTGTTGCTTTTTAATAACAAATTACAGGACTACATTTTCTGCAAATGTGATTGGTTTTAAGGACGATTCAATATGATGCATTTCCAACTGCTGGTATATTTTTTTTCTTTCTGGTGCTTATATGTTATTGTGATATTCAAGGTTTGAAAAAACGAATTTACGTGTGGTTATTTTTGTTTTGACCATAGTAAAGCTCGGACTTTGAATTAACACTTTTGAGAAAATTAATTGAAAGAATATTTGTAAGCAAAATAAATCTGCTGTCAACGTTGGTTGCCTACTGGTACTACTGATCACTTGTTATGTTTGGTTTAGTTTATTTCCGTTCGTGACAGCAAAAGTATTGGGTGTTATTCGCCATTTCGTGTGAATGATCTATGAGAAATACCATTAGTAGTACATTGTAATTTACTGATAATTCTATTTCATTAGACTTTATAGCTGCTGATATTTGCAATTGTTGTACAAATATAAGTGTGTTACAAAGATTGATTTATTTTCATTGGCACCAGGGTTGCGTGGAAAAACAAGTTGCATCATCCGTAAGTGTGGGTCCAATCGATAGAAGTGGCTCTGGTTGTAAGACGAGTGTAACTTGGTCATATACCAGAGCACACTTTATACCTTTAAATTGTTTTTAGATGTACATTTGATATTAACAGGAAATCTCAAGCTAATGGTCAGAGAAACAGATAGTTAGAAGTATCCTGGTTGCATTCATTGCTACTCAGTACTGTTAGCCGTGTCTAACTTTTGTAATTTAACATAACGGCATCCACTGCTTAGTAAGAATATACCACCAAAGTTCGGTTACCATCGAACTTCGATAAACTCAAAATATGTGGGCTCGACAGACTGTCAGTAAACGGGTTCTTCAGCTCCGTTGTTAACACAACGCAAGTTAAATAAACTTCAGTTTCAAATTGTTGAACTTCCTTAGCACATTTTCATTACTTCTTGGTAACCCTGTCAGAAACCCTCTAAATCGTTCTAAGAATAATTCAGTATTTTGAATGGCAGTTTTACTATCCACCGCTATTTTTACTACAGTCTCAGTTATTTTCTTATAAGTTATGAGCTTCATCAATTTAACCACATTAATTGTAACAAGCTAAGGCCACAACAGCATCTTTGAATGCTGCTAGCTCAGCTTAGGATGACTTTGATTAGCTTTAAATGCCAATCAAAGAAATTAATAGAGGCTAATGTTTTCAGAGTTTTATAAAATTTAATGTCATCAATCGTATTATCTATAATGGAACATTTCATGTTAAGTGTAAAATAACAGGCTTAATCTTTAAAGCATAATTTATACCTAGATAGTGTTAGGCATTTACCAAAGCTGCGAGCGCTTACCCTAAACCAACAAACGCAAGTTACGAAGCTAGCATATTATGATATAATAATCACACTAGTTTCAGAGTAGGAGGTTAAAGACACAAGTAAATACTCGGCTATACTATTTCACTTTATGCGTGGTCGACAGAAATGAAGATGTTTATATATTTTGATTTTAACTGCATGTGTTAAACACTTCTTTTTAAAAGACTAGGGCAGCCCTGCCCTTAGAAATCAAAAATAACACCATATATCTATGTTATGAGGTCAGACTTAGAGTACTTAAGAAAGATATTAATATCTTTCTTAAGTACTCTAAGTCTGACCTCATTATTACTAACCTGGTGTTCACATTAAGCCCATACATTGTTTCAAAGACGTCTATGACCACATTATACGTAAGTAAGCACAGTAAAAAACGAACTACCGTACGGTATATTCGTCTTCTGTTTGGAGAATGGCATCACGATAGCGAAAGTTAAACGAGGTGATATTCCATCAGATACCAACACATTAGGGATAATCAGACTTTGGATTTGGTTTGTGGTATAGTCCAGATTACACGTTTCATCCAATCTGCAATTCGTTAGATTAATATACCTACTCTTCAGTGTTGAGGTTTAGACTGAAACTTGAATTTATTAGCTATTACTTCAAATGTCACGGTGGTATTGACCATACTATTGGGTCTAGTCAACCAGTAGTACATTGAAACAGTATCGATAAGTTTTTAGGATTTTGTAATTTTACATCGTGCATAATCATGAATATATCTAATCAGTCTGTGTTGGTTCATGTGCATCCTGAGAAAAATATAATCACATTGATTTCATTAAAACATTTTATTTATTAGAGTTAAACACTGAAGTCATATAATCATTTATAAAATATATAAAATCCAGAACGATGTTATTTTTCGTTATATTTCACCTTGATTACAAGGCGTTATTTACTCGGTAGTGTTCCGTGGCCGCCACATGAAATGGTGAGCCCGTCTTTTATTTTTTTGATACTATTTGTCACGCATGTTCACACTTTTAAGTTTTTTTTCTGTGCTTTATTGTGTTATTATAACTAGGACTCATTAGTAGACATTAGCATATCCCTAGTTATTGTTTTCATTTTACTGTGTAGTATATTGATCACTGGTTTTTATTCCACTATTTTCGTGTGTATATTTGCACTAGACTATTTTGCGCATCTGTCACTATAGTTGCACGTTTTTTTTGCTGCCCTCTATTTTGTGCATCGTTTCGTTACAATTTTTACTACTTCGTGGAATTACACCCTTCGCCGCAAACCACTGAAAATACCCCGTCACCTATCCAGTTGACATCCATTGTCAATGCTATTACGGACCTGCGCCTCCCGCCATACAGTATACATAACCGTCGCCTTTGGTTTGCGCAGGCGGAAGCATTTTTCCAGGCCAAACGCATCGGCACCGAAGCCACCCGCTACGCCTATGCAGTAAGTTCATTACCGCTAGAAGTAGTCGCTGATGTGTTAGACCTCATTGTTCAGGTCGTGGTAACGAACCCTTACACGAAGCTTAAGGAGGCCATCATTCAGCGGACTTCGGTATCTGACGAACGACGTTTGCAGCAGTTATTAACGTCTTGTTCCCTCGACGACCGCAAGCCATCACAACTCTTACGTCTTATGCAGCAGTTGGCAGGTCCATATAAATTTGACGAAGACGTACTTAAACACATGTGGTTGCGCCGCCTTCCATACAACATCCAACAGATTCTCAGCATTTCCGTAAACTCTACTCCCTTATCAGAGTTAGCAGAGCTAGCAAACAAAATATTTGATGTCTATCCCACCCATCAGGCGATCGCAGGCGTTCACAATCCATCCATATCTGGAGACTCCAACGTTTCGATAGAGACACTTCAAGCACAAGTAGCTACTTTGACTACAGCCGTGGCTAAACTACAATCTTCCATCGCCAGCTTCACGAAACAAGTGCCGCACTCTATTCGTCGCCGCCGATCCTCCAGCACACGCCGGCGCAGTTCATCGCATGCACCTCAAGTTTGCTGATATCACCGTAAGTTTGGAGGAGAAGCTAAAAAGTGTTTAAAACCTTGTAGTTTCGTTGTGGGAGATGGTAACCCTTCGGGAAACCTACCTGCCAGGCAGTAGTGGCGGCTACTGCTAATGGCATGACACCCAGCCGCCTTTTATACGTGCTGGACAAGATTTCAGCACATCGGTTATTAATTGACACTGGAGCTGAAGTTAGTGCCATCCCTCCAACACACAACATAAAATCTTCCTCAGCCAGTTTGACCATACTTCAGGCGGCCAATGGGACTACGATCCGCACCTATGGTGAGTGTTCTTTGACCTTGGACCTGGGTCTTAGACGACGTTTCACGAGGGTTTTCGTGGTCGCGGATGTTAAACATGCAATTATTGGTGCCGATTTTCCGAAACACTACAATCTATCCGTTGATATGGGTACACGTTCACTAGTCGATGGCACCACGAGCCTGACCACCACAGGTGTAGTTAAGCCGGCTGTTATTCACGGCATTCATCGTTCCTTACCGTCAGACAACAAATTGGTTGACATATTAAGACAGTACCCATCAATCACCAAGCCCGATTACAGTGAAAAACCATTATCCCATTACACAGTTCACACCATCATCACTAGAGGTCAACCTGTCCGGGCACGTCCACGTCGGTTGCCACCTGACAAACTCGGCGTCGCTAAGAAGGAATTTGAGCATATGATGCAACTCGGGATCATTCGCCCATCTAATAGTACGTGGGCCTCTCCTTTGCATATGGCGCCCAAGAAAGATCATGATTGGCGACCATGCGGCGATTATCGACGCTTAAACGCTCTAACTGTACCCGATCGTTACCCTATTCCACATCTTCATGACTTTTCTTTAATGTTGCACGGTAAGACCGTTTTCACTAAGATCGATCTAGTTCGCGCATATCACCAAATTCCTGTCGCACCCGAAGACATTCCTAAGACCGCTATCATTACGCCTTTTGGTCTTTTCGAATTTCAACGCATGCCATTCGGTCTTAAAAATGCAGCACAGACTTTTCAACGTTTAATGGATGAGGTAACACGGGGACTGGATTTTGTTTTCGTTTATATTGACGATGCTTTAATCGCTAGCAACAACATGCATGATCATCAACAACACCACCTACTTTTTCAACGTTTTCAACAGTACGGAGTCGTAATACACCCGAATAAGTGCATTTTCGGAGTTTCTGAGATTGATTTCCTCGGACATCATATTACAACACATGGGGTTACTCCGCTAGCAGATCGAGTACAAGCACTTATTTCATACCCCGAGCCAGGCTCCTTTCAGCGGCTACGTAGATTTCTGGGTATGTGTAATTTTTACAGACGCTTTGTTTCTCATTGTGCACATTTGTTGCAACCTCTCACCGATTTATTAAAAGGACGTCAGAAATTTTTTCATTTCTCACAAGAAGTTCGAACAGCCTTCAACGCTATCAAAGAGGTTTTGGCAAGAGTCACAATGTTAACCCACCTTGATCCAAATCCCTCATCCCAGCTTGTCTTATGCACTGACGCTTCTAAACTCACCGTTGGAGCTGTACTTCGTGAAGAGCAAACTCGAGAAAACCAAGGTGGTTTCAGACCTGGACGTGGTTGTATAGACCAAATATTCACACTTAGGCAGGTTCTGGAACATAGGCATACTTTCAGACGCCCAACAATAGCTGTATTCCTTGACCTTAAGGCGGCGTTTGACTCTATTGATCGTAAGGTTATGTGGTAATGTCTGTCATTGAAAGGCGTACCGGAGAAGTACATTAACCTTATACAAGCTCTCTACTCGAACACCACATGTCGTGTTAGAGCTTATGGCAGATTGTCTTCGGAATTGACCACCTCTAGTGGTGTTCTTCAAGGTTGTCCGCTATCTCCATTTTTATTTAATTTTATCATGGACATACTTTTAGAGTTATCAGTGGCATCGTCTGATTTCTCCGGGGTTGACCTCTTTCCAGGAGATAAACTTACTGACTTAGAATATGCCGATGATATAGTTCTACTGAGTGAAGATGCTGATAAAATGCAGAATCTTTTGACTACCTTAAACTTGAACGTAAGCATGTTTGGGATGCGATTCTCCCCATCCAAATGTAAAATGTTACTTCAGGACTGGCTTAATTCGGCACCAAAGTTAGTGATAGGGGGTGAAACTATTGAATGCGTTAACCGTTTTACTTATCTAGGGAGCCTCATCAGTCCTAACGGTCTGGTGTCTGATGAAATCTCGGCCCGTATACATAAGGCCCGATCGGCTTTTGCCAATCTACGTCACTTGTGGCATAGGCGAGACATTCATTTAATGACGAAAGGACGCGTTTACTGTGCAGCAGTTAGATCCGTTTTACTTTATGGATGTGAAACATGGCCTTTAAGGATAGAGGATATCCGTAGGCTCCTAGTATTCGATCATGGATGTCTCCGAAACATTGCTCGTGTCTGCTGGGACAACCGAGTAAGCAATGCATGGGTTAGGAATAGAGTACTAGGTAAATACGGTAAGTCTATTGATGAAGTAGTGAATCTTTACCGGCTGAGGTGGTTAGGACATGTGTTGCGTATGCCTGACCACCGTCTACCGAAACGAGCAATGTTGTCTGGTGTGGGAGTAGGCTGGAAGAAAGCTAGGGGTGGCCAAACGAAAACATGGCACCAATCCATGAAGTCATTGACAATTGGGCTGAGCCATGTTAATAGATGTAGACTACCTGGTTGGGGCCCACACGATGAGCGTAACAAATGGTTAGAGACTTTAGGTGATATGGCTCAAAATCGATTGCAATGGCGCAGGTGCATCCACTCCTTGTCTTCCTCCAAATTCTAATTTCTGAGTTTATTATAATTTTCTCTTTACTGAATCACTTTTTATCTCAAATCTCATCTCTGATCTCTATGCCTTTCCATTAGTACTTACTCTGTTACTACCTCCCCTACTCTGGGATTTGGTCCGACAATTTAATCTTTATCTGCTAATTGAGGCATGGCAACTTGAACTGATGTACGCATGTACCAAGTTCTACGTTGTAACTGACTGACTGTACTTCAACAACAGCAGAAAGATGAGCTAGTCCCATTAGCGTTCTTTTCCAAACGTTTAGAACCATCACAGACTCGATATAGTACGTTCGGCAGAGAACTATTGACAATGTACTTCGCAGTAAAACACTTCTGTCATTTTCTCCAAGGACGTGATTTTACCATTCTAACTGATCATAAACCGCTGTGCTACTCTTTCACAACGTCATATGACAAACATTCTCCTAGAGAGGCCCGTCAGCTCGACTACATTTCAGAGTTTACAACCGACATCCGATTTATTAAAGGTGATGCCAATGTAGTCGCAGATACCCTTTCTAGACGTGAATTAAATGCTATTACGACACAATTAGACATTAGCTTATTCACGCTCGCTTCCCTGCTGGAAGATGACCCAGAACTTCGAAGTTGTATGCAGAACTCAGCGCTAGTCCTCAAACGCATACCTATACCGTCTTCCGATTCTACGATTGTCTGTGACGTGTCCACTGGTGTTAGCAGACCGTTTGTACCAGGGCCCTCCAGGAAAGCTGTTTTTCAACATCTGCATTCTATTTCACATCCTGGCATTCGTGCTACAGTCAAACTGATTTCAGAACGTTTCGTCTGGCCAAGGATGAACTCGGATATCCGTAAATGGTCTCGCGAGTGTTTACAATGTCAGCGAAGCAAAGTCCAGCACCATACAATTACGTCACCAGCCAAGTTTCCCGTACCACATCGACGTTTTCAGCATGTCCACATCGATATTGTCGGTCCTCTACCTTCGTCGAAATCTTTTACTCATATATTGACTGCCATTGACCGTTTCACACGATGAACAATCGCCTGCCCCATTAATGATATTTCGGCTGAGAACATCGCCTCGGTTTTCTTAGACCGCTGGATTTTCAATTTTGGGGTCCCTACAACTGTTACTACTGATCGTGGTCCTCAATTCCAGTCAGCGTTGTTCCGCGAGTTTACCCGCATTCTGGGTATCCACCACATCAGTACGACAGCATATCATCCAGTGGCTAACGGCCTCGTCGAATGTTTCCACCGTCAGCTAAAAGCCTCATTGATGTCACAGCCTGACAAGACGTTATGGAGCGACGCACTTCCTATGATTCTCCTTGGAATTCGTAATACGATTAAGGAGGATATCGGATATACTTCCTCGCAACTTGTCCACGGCACTACACTCACCTTACCTGGACAACTCGTAAACCCACCTGAAGAGAATTCCAGTAGTACTACAGAGTTCGCTAGTCAACTTATACGAGCTATGCAACAGCTGAAGCCAGTTTCGCCCCGTATGCACAGTCGGCCGGAGCAAATTAGTCAACATTTAGCTTCATGTGCTTTCGTTTTTATTCGGATTAACGCTACTCACAGACCTCTGACGTCCCCCTACGAAGGTCCGTTCCGCGTCCTTAAAAGAGCAGATAAATTTTTCACCGTAGATAAACACGGTAAACCTGAAACTATCTCGATTGATCGCTTGAAACCCGCTTTCGGGGATTCATCAACTGATACGTCAGTGGAAAACACCCCACTTCTTACTACTCGCGACCAAACCCAAGTTTCGAACTCTGCTCAGCATCATCAATCTACTGCCCCAACAGCGTCACAGTCATCTACCGCACCACCTACCAAACCTTATGCAACTCGTTCTGGTCGAATTATTACAAAACCGAAGAGATTTGTTCATTTTGTCGACTAATACGAACCGTAGACACTTTTATTAAAGTTACCTTTTGTTTCGTGACTATTCCATTTCAATTACTTTGACACAGTTACGACTATATCTGCTTTACTAACATTTAGCTTATCATGCGCCAATGCTTACACTGGTACCTATTTGGTATTTTCTATATGTTTTGCAAGCCTTGGGCTTACTTGGTTTGTAACATTATTTCCAAACCACTGGGTAGTGTACATATATTCGTCTGATTTTTTTTTAACATGTGCACATGCTCTACATATTAGCAACATGTGTTAGTTACCGTTCCATTTTCGATTCCCACCTAAACATCTTATTCTATTACTATTTTGTATTTTCTGATTGCTATAATCATAAATAGCCATAATTACGCATGCCACACATATTCATAATACTCACGCATGTGAACTTAACATGTTTCCTATATTTGCCTAATGATCACATTCAAACTTTAGTAATTATCATTGTTTCTGTGCATGACTCATTATTTTTGCATGTATTTGCACAATTTAAATCCCTCCCTCACGAACATAGTAGCTGATTATTTCTAGACATGACGTTATACATTTGAGTTCCAGATATATGTATGTGAATTTGCACCTAGTTACGGACATTTTTGTAGTGGTAATGTTATTACTAATATTAATAACATCGTATTTTTACCTCCTCCCTTTTGTTAATATGTCCACACGTGACTTTAAACATCATGTTGCATACACCTATTATTATCAAAATATTGCTATTATAATTATGTGTTATTAGCAATCTCTGCTCCCATATTAAATGTGCATATTCATAATACATTCGGTTTTCTAACTTTCGTTATATTTAAATTAACTCCTACCTTAGCCATCTGCACGTTGTTTGCATATTTTAATGTCGTTTAAACGTTCCATAAATATTTCCATCAAGTTGCTAATATATACATATTTATATATTTTTTGTTGTTGTTGTACCTGTTATATTCACTAATTCAGCTTGTTACTCTAGTGTCTCCTCCGGACACTCCGGGGGGGGGGAGCTATGTGCTGACTAACTTAAAGACCTTATATTTTGTTAAAGTTCATCAGTTGTATGTATGTAATAAGTTTTTGCATTAAACGTTATCAATACATACTGTACTAATATTGTTTAAATGTATCATTATCACAACTGTACACTTCTACCACGATACACACCCTTTGCCCTTGGCGCCTGATATTGTCTGCTGTACGAGTGGCAGATATACTATCGTGGCAACGTTCTTCGTTTTGAATTGAGTCTTATTCACTGATTGCTTGGAATTATAAATGATCCCCATTTTACAGCATCAGAACTAGACACTCAACGTTCCTGCCGCTCCTCTCTGCTGAACTGACTGGAATAAAGCTACACTGGACGCTCGCGTTCATATATATATCATGTGGTGATCATTTGGAGAGCCTATCATTCGCCCCAAACAGCGCAGTTAGTCCAAGTAAACTAATTCTAATTGACATTGAATTAATTATATGTACTTGCATTAACTGTTAATATATAGTATTTATTCTTATCTGACTGTTTGTAAGGCGTTTATTTACTCGGTAGTGTTCCATGGCCGCCACAGATTGTTAGAGGCAATTGTCGAAATATTAGCTGAAAATTCTCAGTGGGCGCGACTTAATGAACATCTTATTTTAGTGATCAAGAAGCAAGGTGAAATGAAACGGGCCGTATCCGAGGTGGTTCATAAGGCTATGGAGTATCTTGAAAAAAACCAAATGATTTGCTTAAGCTTGAGCTAATAGTGGCTCTTAGAAATGTTACAGAAGGAAAGGTTCGAGTTGTTTTTCTAATCTTAACGCCCTAGATATATGTCGAGATTGAAAGGGCACGCCTTACTAAGGAAAAAGCACGAATTAAAGAATCTCATGGCGATATAGAGGGGGTTACAGCAGTTTTACAGGGTCTTCAAGTAAGGTGTTTGCTTACTTAATTATTGATATCAGGTTGAAACTTTTGATTTATGGAAAAAAAGGAAAAGGTTGAGTTTATGTAAAACAAATGAGACTTTGTCTGGCTAAGAAGATTTCATACGCACCCAAATCATTAGCAATAAAATATCAAGTAAGTTCTTGCTGATGCAAAAAACGAAGACTTAGAAATCAGGTTTTACAACCAGATGATTGATTTAAATGCTCATGATTCCCTTTACCTAATATTAGCAAAACTATTGAAGATATGCAACTTTAGAGAATACAGAAGATGAAAAAATGCGATTGCTCGTATTTTGTACTTTATCCTACTAATTATTCTAAAGGTACTTAGGCACGTGATCATATATTTGGTTGCTTTTTCCTTACGACAATCAGCAACATGAGTAAACTAACTTTGTCGGCGAACTTGATAAAACCAATGAGAATCAAGGTAATTCTTCAGGGTCGTTTATTTGTATGGTTAAAAATACTAACGTTGATAATCTGATTAGTATTTTTTTTAGGTTGTTATTATTACCAATCTACAAGCTGTCGGATTTCTTCGTGCTGATTTGATTTGTGATTATGGACTTATTATGGCTCAAACACCAACCACAGATACGCGAGATGGAGTCACCTTTCTTACTAGTAGGTTCTTGGTATTTACGACCGAACATTAGGAAAGGGACATTTCCTGTATGTCCCAGATTGAACTACGAGGACTCTAATACCAAACATCTAGTTGTACGTTCTACCAGGATCAACAATTTATACTGGCGACTGGAGAGTTTATCGGCCTCTTCGTAGATTTAGATATGCTCACCATGTCGTAATTCACGACAGACATTTTGTTGATCCAAGTACAGGCGTTCATACACAAAATATCGAAGGATTCTGGT
>JAGWFQ010000033.1:0-59491 GCA_025215515.1 Schistosoma japonicum
AGTTTAATTGTATATGCGATTATCAGAAAATACACTGAACACTTCAAAAATCAGGTTGTTTACGTATAATAACAGCTTAATATTTGTATGCATTACAGGTTAATCTCTTTTAAATGCTAGTAAAAACCAACACACTAGTGAGTTATATACTTTGAGTGTGTAGAAAGCTTTCAAATCAACTACTTTATGGAATGTACAGACGTTAGATCTTATATTACTTTATCATAGTAGGATCTCTTTTAAAATGAGTCGACAGTTGAATATTTTCTTGTAATCAAATGCACTTAAATCAAAATAATCTACTTAGAATGAAAACAGCAAAATGGCAGTCTAATTTAACTGAGCTACAATAATCAATTCACAATTGTCTCAGTATATTATAAGTCTAAAGTTCCAGTGGTGAGTCATAAATTGTGAAGATCAGGTTAGTTAGGTTTGGATCAGCCCTTATCTAAGAAATTCACTGTTCATTGTCATTTCTCACAATATGCTCAATGTTTGTGGATTTGTGAAAAGACCAATTAGACAATCAATTTTATGCTTGGTGTAAACAGAAAACGTCATAACATATTATGTGCATTTCTTTTAATCATCATTTTGTATATCCTCTGGGTTTTCTGGCCCGTGTCAATTGTAGACTTGCTTTTACCGGGTGTTCCAGATTTTTTTATGTGTTCTAATCATACTTTCCTCCTTGCGACCTCGCAACGTACCTCATGTGCTGTTTACTGGATCTTCCTAATTTCACGCCTGACGTTTCGCTACGTAATACTAATGGACGACATTATGAGTAGTACTCACCACAATCTGATCGCATAAACCGTCTTTTCAGAGTGACTTTAACATCCATCCACATTTTCATAAAAATTATGTTAAAAAAACTCGTATGAATCTTTCTAGTGGCATTGCAAAAACAAAAGTTTGTAGTGGTGACGGTGATGGATACGTGAATTTCTATTCAGTGAAGGCTAGTAAGTAAAACGTCGTTTACTAATTTCATAATGCGTAGAGAATAATTTCCTTATCTTACCTAATCAAAACTATTTAGAAAATGATAAGATACTATTTTGATACGCCAGTTGACTGCCTTCCTTGATGAAAAGTTTGTTTGGAATCTCATTAGTGTAAACAACCATTCAACGGCCTAATGATTCGATGAAAGTTTTCATCAAATAAACATTCTAAAAGTGATACCGATTTAGTAGGATGAATTTGTATATTCCCATTGATTTGTTATAGATTGAAGCTGGTCAGTCACTGTTGCTATATGTGCATCCTGAGCAGATTTCCTCGATATAGCGACTATCTGGACTCAGTAGTCTAGTGATGTACGCGGTGGCGTATGACACAAAACGGACTGATTTCGAATTCCACTGTGAACGTCAACATCGGGATGCAGGTACATCCAGCCAATGAGTTCCAAATAAGACAAAACGCGCGTCCTGGATTCCACTTGCCAGTCACAATACAAATTAAATGATACCGATTCAGTTGACTTGTACATCTAGTTTTACACATCATTTTGAAAACAAATTTTTGATACTCTTTCATTATTGTATAAGATATAGTTTCATTAAAATATGTTACAAACACCATTTTAAGTAAAAGTGTTGCAGAGCTTGACAATGTAAGGCAAATAAACTAAACCAAAATTCGATGTATTTGAAAAAATGATTCAACAGATGACACTATTTGGTGAAGAATATAACATTTGTGTATTCGTTTACAGAATCACTGACAAGATCAAATACAGACGTCATTTATTCACTGTTTGTTCATAATGTCAGCTATGAAATGGAATTATATATTGAATTAATGTGTGTAATTGTCATTATAGTTCACAGTTTTGTATTACTTACCTCATTTATCTTAAGGTGTAATGTAAGACATTAAACTGATCACAACATTTTGCATACACCCATTGATTATTTACATAACGTTTATAATATTGAAACAAGTGTGGAGTTTCTGGTGACAATTATCTAGGAGTTAGAATAAGTAAGTGCTAAGAAGAGAAGAAACTAGTCACTTTCCATGTGATTACCCTCAATTTCGCTATTTTTTATTTAATTGTAAAGTAAGCGGTGACCGGTACTGCTCTTTATTTCCTCCGCTGGACCTTGTTAATTGTGATTAAGTGTAATGTCATTTTAGAATGCTAATTACTCTGTTTTCCCCAAGGTCCCTTTTGTAACTATATATACAGAATTGAATTATAATAGAATCGAGCCAACCTCGTGCTGCGTTAGTGTCTTCTTGATTTTGTTCCGGGGTGAATTATCAGTATCGAGTCGTTGGTCACGGTTGCGAGTATCAGTTGGCGCAGATAAGTTTTCGATTAGCGTTGCGGTTAGTTCGTGTATAGCAGTAGGCATTATATTACGATATAAATTAAGTGTCACAAAGTAACACATCACTGTATCAGAAACAACTGTCACAATGTATTATCAAGCCAAATAATACAATCAATCATGATTCATATGTAAGCAATGAACATAATATGATACATTTGCATAAATGTTCTACTATGAGAGCAAATGTGTTTCTAATTAGTTAATCTAATGATGTTTAACGAATGAAGACTACAAATGTCGACCTAATTGATCGACGTCAGTTTCATCACAATTTCAATATTTCTATAGTAATTACAACATCAAAGTTACAATCATTTATTATTTTGAGGTTGTTGAACACGAGGTATGTGTCATTTGTGACATCTGTCACAAGAGTATGCATATATATATTAGTTATACATTGTATCAAAGATACATGCTAATACAAAATATTTAGCTGATGTTTGCCGATTATGGATATTATAACTAGAAGCTAACCAACATTTCACGTCGTGCAAAACAGTCATAAACATAACCAAAACAAAAAAATTAAAGAAATCACAAAGTTTATTGTTGAGTGTATTTACCTTTCAGGCAGTAATAGAATTCTGGGGTATTAAAGTAAATATTTTGCATAATTAGTACGTTTCTACATATTTTTTGGATTACTAGATGCACTGAGACTAAATTATCAGTAACAGAGTGTAAATTCTGAGAACCGAACAAGCTTAATGGATCAACAATAAACACAGCTATTATGCATTGCAGAAGTAGACATCAGCAGAGGTCATACTAACGGTTATAGTGTTTGTCGGTTTATGGTTACTACACATAATCTCTCCATATATATGGTCAAGTCAATCAGGCTTCGGTATATATCTACAGGAGCTCTATTCCATTTCATATAATCTCCCAGTTTTAAATATGCAATAACTATTTTGTGTCATTTCAAAATAAGATGTTTCACCACCGTCGCCTAAATTTTATGGTTTCCAACTTTAGTACAAATGCCTGAACTAAGTTTGTCACAGTTGATTGATGATATTAGTTTGCAGAATTACAGCATTACTAGACAATCTGTATAAGTTACCTAATAATGCATATTTTCTTAATAGTCTCAAAAGTTAGTTAAATATGAAGCATAAAGCACGGTTATATAAAGTTTAAATGACAAAACAGATTACATCAATAATGTAATATCAATCACAATGAATTGGGATATGATTGTTTCTTGATAATGGTGATGTTTTATGCAATAAAATGCATGTCTTATGCTTAGCAGCACATTGTCAAATACTTAGAATTTAATTAAACTACAATTACTACATCAGACAATTGTATGCTTTCGAATATCCAAACCAGTAACTATAAGTAACATTCATTATTGACATTAACAGATGTTCGATTTATAAATTACTTACCTTTTGAGCAAACTGTCAGCAATTTAATACAAATGTATGTATAAAATTTGCTTAATAAATGTAGAAATAAATAAGTTCATGATGTCATGTAATACGGTCGTTCTTCTCCTTGAACTGTCGATTGCTCTTAAACATCTAAGAAAATCCTTTAAGGTAAAGTTGTTTTTATCTGCTTCAAATAAAATTCTACCATAACAGCTACGTGTTGGTAGGTGCAAGCACTGTCGAAATAAACAAATGTGTATTTTAGTATCTACTGTTATCAAATTATATAGCTACGTTAAAATATCCGCCTCATTTAACAATTAATTTAGTCCATCAGTAATTGACAACATAGAACCTGACAGATTGAAGCACAGCAACATGTCGACATGCCACAATAAAAAAGCTACGAGAATAATTAAACAAAATAATACGACACTTAATGCAACAGGTTTTAATGCAAAGAAGAGAAAACTTTAATGTCTAGGTAAACCATAAAGAGTTAAAACACTTGAGGCAGTGTTTCCTGTTCTGACCTATGTCATCCATATTTCAAGCCATTAATTGTGATTAGCACTTGAACTCCAAACAGGTAGCCTACATATATCTTCCTCTTTCAAAGACTATACTATGTATTCTTAACGTGAAACAAAGATTATTGTTGTGTATTGCACAGTGAAAATCTTGCCTAAACTATAACTAAAGAAAGCCGAGACAAACTAATCCATTCAAAGGTCTCATATGACACCGACTCACTAGGGACAATGAGATTTACAAGAAAATTGAATTGGCTAACAAACACAACTGATTCATTTTGTTCAATCAATCTAGGCAACAATGTAGACCAGCTTTCATTATCTGATAATTGAAGATGTAAAAAAGCACATCGTTTATGTGCCTACACAGTCACTAAATGTGTTTAGTAAACTGCTTATTGTCAGCGTCTTTACCAAACAAGACTAAATCGTCTGCGTCTTCTAAAGTGACGATCGGCCTTCCTGGAAGTAGATTAATTCATGAAATCCTAGGTAAGAAGATCAGATTTCAAAGGAAAATCATATATCATTGTTGCTTGTGAACAATTATATTCACCAAGTTTGAAACACAATAAAGCTTCTACGAAAATACATTCTTCTTCATTACCATTGATCCTAATTTTGCTAGCCAATATACGATAATTGACTTACCATCCTTACAAGCTCTTATATCTGAAGTTAAAAAAACGGGTTATTATTTAAATGGCAATCATTTAGTGCACAATCGTCGATATACATGGATTGTTGTATACATGCAAAATATTATATGATGATGTCGTACTACATAATGTAAATTGCACTAAATCGAAAATATCACTAAAATTCAATATATTGACGCAATATAGTTAAATATTGATGATAACTGATTACCAACCTACAATTACCACTTTCTTGTTCTGTTTTCATTCACACATTGTCAGTTGTATATTATTATATATTTTGTCTTCAAAACCAACCACAACCTAACCTGATTAAAAGCTCATCACTAATAGTTTAACGACATTATGCTAAAAAACTGAATGCAAGTAATCAGCTAAACGATTCAACAAGGAGTATATCATTAAATCATTGTCTATCAATAAACTAGTGTCTTTTTAGAAATAATAAGCAACATTGGTTAGAATAAACTAACAACTAAGAGGGGATAGCAAATATGATAGTCAACATAACGTGATATAATAGGACAATGTAACGAAGACGATGAGCTGTGGACAAACAAATAAATATGCCTATCATAAGTCACGGGAATGGTGTTGCATAGTAGAATGTTCATAAAAGTGATTACGTGAATTACTTGGATTGTATGGACTTACTAATGCAAGTCAAACTATATATCAGTATATGTGTTTATCTGCATATTATACTTTTTTAGTTAAGCGTCTTCTAAAACTGGTATTCCGATTACTTGTAACTGATTATAATAAATTTTTGACATATGAAACCTTGGTGAGGACCTTATGCAGTTTTGTTGATCAGTTAGCTAATTGAGAATAACTTAATGTGTAAGCACTAACAATCTCATTACTGGAACATAATATCTTTTAACCGTTATGTAATTTCAACTGTCGTTCTCCAATTTCAACTGACAAACAGATGAATACTTTTCAAAGTTGAATCAAGTAGAACAATATTTGATCGAATATGCACTAAAGTAAACGGGAAACAAATTTACTCACAATCCACGCACCCCTTGTTTTCTGTAATGGGTAAAAGTCATCAATACAATATAGAAAATTTGTATAAATGAACCGAGGAGGAACTTTGACAAGATTGTTTTATATTTGTATAATTGGTACTTATTAATACGTTATCCCGACCGTAGCTACTACCTTGACGTGGTGGTCGGGCTTGCCTATCGTGATGACCCAATCGAGCTATACTGGCTGGAACATATGTTCCTGTAGGTTCTACCATGCCAGGCAGGTCGATTGGAGAACGATGAGACTAAAAGCAGCTACTCAATGTCTGAGGGCGAAGTCGTACTGCTGACTGCAGAGGGGTGTGACAGCAGTAAGGTGTTTCTCTCGGACAACCAGCGTCTGCAGCAATGCTGCCTTCTCACAAGGAAGGAGGGGTTAGAAAAGGTTGACCCTAAAACTGTCACACCTCACCCTACCTCACGGATTTCCGTCTCCGGCGGTATGGGTGCCCACTAAGGGCTTTTATGTGCGGAGCTAATGCTTAAAAAACTTTTCATAAAAAGGCCGTGCGTGACAGGCCTCAAGCAGTTGTCCCTTGGGCTCTGCAGTCACGCTCTCAGGTCTCTAAGACAAACACTAATCTACCTTCTTTTTCCGGTTCCTCAAGAAACACCCTTCCATGGTGTGGGCAGCAAGGAAGTGAAAACCGCTCTCATACCTCTAACAGCATACGAAATCATCTTGTTCGAAGCCAAATTCCACCTTCAACTATTAATAATTCTCTTATCACCATGCCTAATCCTTCTAACATAATTTTATCGCCTCGCGTTTAAAATGCTAGTGATTTAAGTTCAAGAAACGTTATCCCTGGTCAAAAAAGTTTACTTCAGTGAAATGATTGGAAAATTTGACAAGTTTTTATATGGTTACTCATATGAAAGATGTCTTATGCCTTATTCTATATTGTACTAGATGTAAAGTGTAAATCAAATATTACAAGTAACCAATAGTTCCTGGCTAAATCAAGCCGCTGGTATAACTGACTGGATATCACAAGGACTATGAAGCACACTGTCAAAAACCAATAATAATAAATGCATGTGTGTAGTTGCGTCAAATATCATGAGGCTCAATTAGTGGGTTTCTGTTGACCAATAAACTACTTTAAATCCCACATCTTTTCACACTATATCAGTAAAGTCATGTCCATGAAAAACGGAAGTCCACATACAAATCTATAATAGCACACTTCAATTTCATCCCATGACATTCGCATCCATTGGTTACTGTGTGCATCAAATCTATAAAAAGGGATGCGGTTAATGTATTCTGAGCTCAACAGCAGTTAGTAAATTTGTCTGTTTAGCTTTTTTGGACAGTCACTTCATATAACTAATACTCTTAACTATGTCGACGAATGAGACAAATTCACATGTGCATATTTGACAAACGGTTTGTTGACAAATCTCTTACCTGATTGACATTCTGAAAAATGAACAATATCCATGCAATTGTTATAAAAGCAGTGATGGTGATACCAATGTATCATATGATAGCTAATGCTTTATACTGAATGATTGCATAGCATTTACATGTAAGATAGAGTAAGTTTTTTTCAAGTGACAGGTTCTACATACATTCAACTGTTTAAAATAAGAAGGAAACCTAAGTTAAATCGAAGTTTGGTGGAAAATCAATTAAGTGTTGTTGCTTTGTGGTGTTCTAGTTCAAATACGAATGTTTAAGGCATCTCTATCTTTCAAACATTTAACAAACATTTACCCGATCTCAACAATGCTAATACCCTGTATATTTATTCATTGTTTATGATTGCATTGAATTTGTTAACAGGTTTATCTCACTTTTGCGACAATAAATGCACATTGATATACTAAATTAGCATATTGCATAATCATTCGTGATGTGTTAGACAAATCGTTCAAATAAAATTTGGCGTCAAGCGTACAGAACACATTTGATGTAGACTATAAATGAAAAATGCAGGCAAATGCAGATAATAGATTCCATGATTATGTTGGCAGAAGTTGGCTTTAGTTGCAACGGGAAAATTTGTTAGATAAGGTCCAAATTAGAATTAAAGTCCAATATCGTTAAACCAAGTTATAATGCTGATTTGTGTATATTGCAAGTGTGCTGCGTCACTGAAGTGTATGTGAATGATTTCGCATGTGTATCTGCGTCGTAGTTTAAAGTAAACGATTAAAAAAGTAGTAAAATAAACCATCAAGTTGTGAAAAAGGTTAAAAAAAAGACTGAATATTATTAAAAATATCCGGTTATTTTTGATTTTACACATAAATAACTAATGAACCACAAAGTGTGAAATACTAAGGAGTGATGGACACCTGTTTCTCTTTGGTACGTGACTTCTGAACGGTAGTACATACTCCTGATTCTATCAGGCCAACAAATCCAGTGTTTTAAGGTCTTCAAAGGGAAAAAAGCAGACCACATGCTGGTATAAAGTGGTAGAATAGCTGCTTCGATTGCTTGAAAATTTTGCACAACGATAAGTCAACTCTTTCAAATGAAACTGTCAATATATATATATATATTTGTAGCCTTCAGTTACTATTTTACATACTAAGATATAACAGCTGCGTAGATCTTGCTTCTGTCTACTGTTGCCAAATAGACATCAACCTATAAAATGTACAAACGGTTAAACTAAATACCAACGTTCTTGCACAAAATAACCCTAATTGTAAGTAAGTAGTGATAATGTATCATTGAAAATAAAGGATGTTTAAAGTATCTCACTGTCTTTGCAAGCTAAATAATTGAATAAAAATATCACAAAAACTCAAAATGTAATTTAATGTCTGTTCTTAGCTGAGGTGCAGAGAGTCACTGTATTAACAAAATAAACCAACAGACAGGTTCTAAAATGTTTTACATTCGGTAACTTATAAACACAAAATAAATCTACGTTTGTTAGTTCGATCTATTTACATAAGGCTGAATTTACGTAATATATAACACTTGTCAAGTCTATTTTCAGATTTTCTATTTATTTCTGTGAACTTGACCTAGGCTGATGTATGTGCACAAGATCTTGCAATATGCAATTGTACACACAAAACAGACCATTCTTTGTTGAATTCATTTCAAACAATGGTTTATTTATTATTACTTAAGTAACATGTTCAAAATCTGAATAAGATTAGGCAATCATAGTAGCATTTGACCTTTCATTTACATTTATTTTGATGATTCTGATTTCTAGATGTTTCAATGTGGAAAAGCTTGGACCAACTTGACAAGAAAAACCTTGAAATTTTCCACAATTTGTTTTTGCAGACCTTACTTGCCAATATAGTTTACAGATCTTCTACATACACTCGGTGCCTGAAGTTTTCCAATCAATTCGTTCTCTTTTGGACGTAAATTATTGTTAGCTATTATTATGCTTGCGATTAAATTCTAAGTCACTGATAAGGTTTGCCAATTTCTTAGTATCTACATAATGTTTGGCAAACAAGCTGAGTTTTATATCTAATCGACTTGAGCATTGGCTTGTTAAGACGTTTATTATGATGCTTGTTCTTTTGTCTATCTAGAGTTTCAAGTTTTCAAGTACATGTGAATCGGCGAACTTCCTTCAAGGTGACATTCGTTGTCAAGTCTCACTCGTTTAATTCAATATCTTCTTTCATGTTACTTTATGTGTATTACATTACTAAATGTGTGATTTACTGTTGCTTTTAGTCCATGATTAGTTAATTGTCAGTATTTATCATAATCCATCTCCTTTAATTTCAATCTTGTATGTCTGTGTTAATAACGGATTTATGACCAGTAAAACATCAACTGCATGATATTATGCAATTAAAAACAAATATCAGATATATCTACAATGTTGGAATAAAAAAGAATTGAGGAATTCTTCCCTATTAACACAATGTATTTCTAGCAAATTAGCTGTAAAGTATGCAATGTGTGTACTCAGTAGAGTAAGAAGGTGGAATTGACCTGTTGATAATGCATGTGTCTGTTTAATTTTCTCAATAAATACACTAAGAATTCCTTATGCCTGATCATTAAAGAAGAGTAACAAACTCTTAATTCTGTCTTTTAGAACATTATTTTAATTATTCTAACTCTGGGCAATGTAAACATTGCGTTTCCATGATTGTTACGTTCCTCATACCCTATCATCTTAATTAGTATATTTATTCTTAGTATATTGTCTCTTACTTTCAGTCGGTTGTGTACTAATAATCCTTACTCACTGTCACTATTTTCTGTGTTCTGTATTAATGTTAATTTCCTGATTGGTTCGCCTTGTGGTCTGGTTTGATATATATATGAAGGAATGTATGAAATATAATTCGATTCTGTCTGGTTGGTCTGTCGGTTCGTGTTCTTCTCAATTCTGCTCGGGACTCAGTGAGCATAGGGCAGATACGCAATAATCGACTTGGCATCCGCTAAACCCACTCTGAAATTCTAGCGTCATAACGAAATGCAGAAAAAAATAAATAGTATACAGATAAATTGTTTACAAATGAATGCATTTTATTAATATTTCTCTTACCAATATAACATTCTATAAATTAGATTAAATAAGCATCAATCAATTTTATTAAAATGTTGTAGTACCATTACACAATCAAATGTTTGCCTATTTTGTGGATAATCAATATTCAAGAATGTAGAAAAATGTTGTGTTTGGCATTTTGATCATATTATCTGCCAGTGTCTGTAACTTAAAACACAAGAGAATGATCTCATATACAAAATGCTACTTGCGAATAATGATAATATAATATTTATTACATATGATGGATTTTGTGTGATGCAAGATTGGCAATAGCTTATGGTAATGAGATACTGATAGGAGTCTACATCATATAAATAGCAATAACCAACATTTAATCCCCTATTTTATAGCAGAAGCCTTAACATTTTGACACATATACATACTCAGTATCAGTACAATGATAACAGTTCTCAACTGTCATGCGTCAAAGTATCCTTTGTCTTTTTTATCCACAATTTAGTTAATGAATTTTAAATCAAGTAAAATCAAGTGATATAATGAATTCAATTGATACTTACTAGTTAAAGCTGGAGGATCTTTAATTTAACAAACGAGAGGTATATTGACAAATATTAATTCGTATTATAGTACTATTACATAATCAAATGTTTGCCTAATTTGTGGATAATCAATATTCAAGAATGTTGTAAAAAATGATGTGTTTGGCATTTTGATCATATTATCTGCCAGTGTTTGTAACTTATGCGCATAAGAATGATCTCGTATACGAAACGCTACTTGCCAATAATGATAATATATTATATTACATAAGATGGATTTTGTGTGATGCAAGATTGGCAATAACTCATGGTAATGAGATACTGATGGGAGTCTACATTATATAAATACCCAATAAACCAATATTCAATCACTTGTTTAGTAACAGTAGCCTAAACATTTGTCAAATCAGCCGACTGAAAGCTACGACTGAGCGATTACCGGAGTTCAGAATATTATTGTTTCCTCCACCGACCGAGTGCTCCTAATTAATCGAGTATCGACCTTGATTATTATCTTCACAACCCAAAGAAATAACAGCAAGTCGTCTGAAAACGATTAATCACTTCAATTACACCGAATACAATAACAGCGGCAACAGCAATAACAATAACGATGACAATAACAATAGTTTCAAAATAACATTGACTTCGATAGTAACAGAACGTTTGCTCAATCGTTCCGGAACCGATGGCCGCTAACAATGGAACTTGTTACAACCAAACCACATTCAGTGGTACCGATGTTCAACTTCCTTGACAATATTTTCACTGAGTTTGCTGAACACAATATCGGTACAATGATTACAGTTCTCAACTGTTGTGTGTCAAAATATCCCTAGTTGTATCAATATAAATTAGGTCGATTTGTATGTTTCTTTTATCCACAATTCAGTTGATGAATTTTAAATCGATCTAAATATAGTTAGCAATACAATAAATTTATGTGATACTTACCAGTAACAGTTGAAGAATCTTTTATTTAACAAATGAGAGGTATATTGACAAATATTAATTCATATTATAGTACTATTACATAATCAAATGTTTGCCTATTTTGTAAATAATGGATATTCATGATGTAAAAATATGTTGTATTAGGCATTTCGGTCATATAATCTGCCAGTGTCTATAACTTATGCACATAAGAATACGTTAATTGAAATAAAATAGAGTAAGTAATACAATAAATTTATGGGATGCTTACCAGTTACAATTGAAGAATCTATAATTTATCGAATGAGAGGTTTATCAAAAAATTTAAATTTTCCATGCTTAGTAATGATTACATAGGTCACAACACATAAAAAATAATCATTTATAAGTTGCTCAACATTTTGAAATTCTTCAAACCTAATTTGCTTAAATCTGATGTTTTTTTGTGAAAGTGGTATATTTGTACTAGTAATTTCGTATTCATAACGTTCAGGTCTAAACTCCGTCAGCAGCTCTTTACGGGATGCTGCCGGTCCCAAGCCACGGTTGAGGAGGGGGCCTTGGCATAGGGTTACCATCCATATATCGTAAAAAACAAGCTTGCTATAAAAACGCTTACCAGATTAAACACACTAAACCATTTAAATTTTCCTCTGGGAGTGAAAGAAATTTTTATGACGCTCCATGATGAAAGTCGAGATTTTTCAGAAGTTATGAGGCCGATGCCCCCCCTTCTAACAACCAGAGCAAAATTTTCATAGGTACATGGAGTGTTCGGACAATGTAGGAGACCAGGAAGATCAGTCAGACAGCAGCAGAAATGAAGAGATACAACCTGACGATGCTCGGAATCAGCGTAACCCATTGGACTCAAACTGAACAGAAAACATTAGCTACGGAAGAGGTGCTACTATACTACAGGCACGAAGAGGAAAATGCTTCGCACACCAGAGAAGTCGCTCTCATTCTATCCAAGAAAGCGCGCAATGCACATGCAGAGTAGGAACCACATAGACCCAGGAACATCAAAGCATCTTTCAAGAAGAAGGGGATTACAATGAACATCATCCAATGTTATGCACCCACCAACGACGGCAACGACGAGGACAAAGATCAGTTTTATGATAGGAAACACATTTTCCAGTTAGGAGTGTTAGGAGTTAAAGAATTACCACATATTCTAGATTGATCTGACAACAATAATTACAAAACCACATAAGACCATAAATTACAGTCACCAACATACTAGTGATTTCCATGAAGTTCTTATAATTTCTGTGGAGTATTGAAACTTTTAAATTTCAAGCAATTCGAAAGTGACAAACATACTGTTGATTAAATGAAACAATCATTGCAATATATATTTCAAATTAAATGAGATAGAATGTTAAAAGGGTTGTCGAGGCTACTGATTAGACGTTTATTGTCATTTAATTGGCTTATTTTGATTTTCCATTATCTGAATTCAGTTGAAAAGTATTTGAAAACATAAATCATTTTATGCTAAGTCACTTACTTTTACGGCAATCTGGATAATTAGAAACACATAAGTTAAGAACATTCTGGTTTGTTTACTTATCCCAATCACACATTGAAACAAACGTTTGCGGGATAAAATTATTTCCACCATCTAATTTATAGCCTCTTAATGAATGAAAACAATTTGAAAATATGAAGAATAATATCAACAGAGCATCAATTAAAGCTTATAGACATGCTCACATTATTATCCCACATTATTTTTATAACAATTTACTCAACATTTGACTATCAAATATAGAAAACTAGAAGTGTTATGCTGAGTATGGCATAATAGGACTTATCACTTTTTTTCTTTCTTCTTTATAAACAGTTGATATTGTAAAGATTCCAAAATGACTAACTCCATAAATTTAGTAACAAAGCTGACCACATGCCGATGGTAATTTTGAATGTATCTTGAATTTTTACATATAGATTCTATATTTCGTACATATATTAGAATTGCCAAAATGTATACACTGTCTTTAACATAGAAGTTTCTATGTTGTCAAATTATCCTTAGTAGTCACAACACACTTACTCATGTAAACACTCTTGTAATGAATTGTAGTTGATAAGTTATAGATTCAAATTTATAGCAAATATAACTTGTCTTTTGTTAAGGATACAGTTTTGCAAAATTAAATTTGACTTTGTTCTTATTTTGTAGGTAACTACAAGAGGTTAAACAATGTTGCTTGATACAATTCAATAAGTGGTATATTATCAAACAAAAAACACATATTAACTTAACTCAGTATACTTAAAACATTATGCTTACCATCAGAGCAACCTAGTTAGCATAGAAATGTAATTGGGAAGTGTGAGTGAAATTTCATATCACCAATAAATAAATGCAAGATTTTGCTTGATTAATTAGTAAACAAACAAGTGAAAACTTGTATTTCAACTGTATGAGATAATTTTGCTGTAGTAGTTTACGGTCATATGAGAGTAATTCATTAACTCAAAAGAAATAAAACTTACTAATCAAACACCTATTATAATCTAAGATAACAAATTTGTCTATCAAGTATAATGTGAATGGATTTAATACAATCAAACATCATATGTTAGATACAAGAATGTTTAACGATCTCATAGTCACAACTAACTTAACACGACGGAGTTATCGAAACATGTTGTCACTATAACAATAGAATAGTATTTGAGGTATAAATATGCGATTTCCAGTAAAATTATGCTGAAGTGTAATATGTTGCTGTTGGTAAAATCAAGCGACAAGCACTAACTTGGAATCCTGTTGGACAACGGGAAAGAGAAGGGCCAAATAACACCCTGCGTCGAGAATCGGTAGCAGACATAAAAAAGAAGAACAGTAACTGGAGACAGCTGGAAAGATTTGCTCAGGACAGAATTGAATGGAGATTACTGGTAAGCGGCCTATGCTTTTTCGAGAGGGGTAACAGGCGTAAGTAGGTAAGTAAGTAAGTAAGTAAGTAAGTAAGTAAGTAAGTAAGTAAGTAAGTAAGTAAGTAAGTAAGTAAGTAAGTAAGTAAGTAAGTAAGTAAGTAATCTATATGTTAGCACGAAACAAGTTTGATTTAAGCATGCGAAAAACACGTTAATGAAGCTGTGTTGTGATTGGTCCATTCTTAGCCAATTAGAGCCAACGACTAATCAGGTAGTTTCTAGAATACTCTATACCGATGTTTCTATAGACTCTAGTGTAATTATGTGCTTTGCATTTTCTTTTTGCCCTCGGCTGTTATCTCCCCATTATTTCTTGCTATCTGCTCTACTGTTGTTCTGATTTCGGATCAAGTCATTGTCGAATCGTGAATTACTAAGCGAGAATAATACATAATATTACCGGGACTAGTAGAGATAACACAACTTAACAGTACATATGATTCATTTCACTTGAGAAATTTGTTCTGCAGTAATTTTGTCTTTGGTTAACATTGTGTATTATTGTTTCATCCATAATAAGGTTGGTACGCACATGCCTGAATATATTTCACTTAAATTCAGTGCATAAATATTTGAGGCAATCGAAAGCTTGAAAAAAAAATCGGAAATAGCATCACATTCGATGGAATCAGGGCACAGTATCGATTTTGATGGAATTAAAATTCTTCAAAAAGGTTTAAATACCTACAAAGAAAGACTTAAATCTGAAGCCCTACACGTATTAGTAAATCCGTATAATATAAACCGACGAGATGGAGTACTGTTGGCTGCACAGTGGCAACTAGTGACTAAAAAACGAATTCAATATTCTACTCCAGTTTCCGACGCATTTCATTTTTTGATTTATTGATTAATTTTGTTTAGAATTAATCTATCTAATTGTCAATCATGATATCACGAACTGATCTGAATCAGACAACCATTGATCACCTGAAAGCACTGGACAGCTGTTTCGTCCTAGTTTTGAACTCTTATTCTAATTACACAATTCAACGTGTGGCTATTTGCAAATATTCACCTTTCCTTTGGCCCACAATCATCGCTACATTGATTTACTCCAACTATGATTTGATAGCAAACCCATTTACAGATTGTTTATCCTTTACCGTGAACAGTGTATGTGTACAAATTGTTGTACCATGAAACTACACACCAAGTGCACACTATCTTTTATCCACAGCAGTTCCAATATTAGTTCAAATCCGTGATACCTTATAACGCCACCCGATAATTCGTTGTAAATACCACACGTTCAGGTACACTTTAATAAACCAGACACCAACCACATAAGCTTCCGCCTTATACATAATGAGAATAATTATATTAACGTAAATGTTCAAATGTAATCGGTTTAACTATATGTAACTGGTTGAAACAAACTTCCGGATACACATAGATACATTTATACTCTGATAAGCTATACTATTAACACTATTCAGTTATCCAAATTGTACCGTATTCGATTTATCTTGATCCACTATCAGTTATTATTTAATTATCTTAAAGTGATTACATATTGTGCAATTTTTGTAAATAATTGAAGGAGTTTAAACCAAAAAAATTAAACAATCTAACATTTGTATTCGAAAATGTGAATTCGGAAATTTACAACGACACTGGTACTGGAAAATGCTATTGAAGTCAATCAACGATGGATATAAAAAGAAGTCAGATGCAAAAATATTTGAAGTACCCTCGGTTGATGATTTAGAATAAAAAAACTCACTCTCCAGTATGTTAGAAATCACAGTATACACTTACATTTCAAACAGGTTGGATATTCTGAAATAAAAGACGAAATAACTTTCTTCAATAGGGTCTATATATTAGGTATTACATCAATAAATTCATTGCTATCGTAAATCACTATTTCGATAGTAGAATGTTTGATGAGTACAAATTACAACTCATTCAAAGTGAAATAAAATGTTTTAAGTAACTTTTGACTTGTGACATTCTGCAAAATATTTAAAACTACACAAGTCACTGATACCGACAGAAAATGGGCACACTATAAAACAGAACCAGGCAGATCATACAAGTTAGTCATTTCATTACCTACTTAAAATTACATGTAACTCTAGTAATCACTATCGAAACATTGAGATAATTTCATACTTACGATTTGAACAGGAACTATACCCTGACATAACACAAAGAAATATCTTATTTACAAATGTGTTCCTCAATCAAAACATTAGCCAATTTGTTTCAGTCATATCACACAATTCAACTTATAAAGTGTCTAGAAATCGCTGAATCACAACTTCTTCAATTCAGTAAACACGTCATTCAAGTTTGCATTTAACAAACTTTAAGAAAGTTGGACATGTTTACTTGTTATTTAAATTACATCAAATTAAAACAAAATAAGACAAATTCAATCAATGCGTGTATGCGAATAAAACTTTGCAAAGACACATCAAACATGTTGATCTAAAAATGAAATGTCTTGTAATGACACGGTAGAATCGTTGAATGTGTGACTCAAATTCATGTTTGCAATGATAAAACTAATACATACTACTTCTAGTAAGTAGCTTGTATGCAAATAGTCTGTCATCTATTGATCGATTCTTGCCATATTAACAAAGGATTAAATTTATATTATACATTATATTTGTGTTATGATGCGAGAAATTTGGTGGTTGGTTGGCCGAGTGCCAATTACTAGTGCCTAGTCGGTAATTGTGTGTATGCCCTATGCCCACTTAGTTCCAAGCCAGAATACGAGCCTGAAAACTAACCAGACAGAATTCTATTATATTTCAAGCATTTTTTTATAAATCCATAAAATCAGACCGCACAGCAGACCAATTAGGGAATAAACATGAATACAGAGCAAAGGAAATAGTGGTAGTGAATAGGAACAACCTGTACACAACTTATTAACTATAGTCCATAATAAGAGACAATGTAATAACAGTAATTATGCTAAACAAGAGGATAGGGTAAGAGTAACGTAACAATCATAGAAACAAAATATTTACATAACACACAGTTAGAGTAAATGAAATAGTGTTCTTAAAACACAGTTCTGAAAGTTTGTTACACTTCTTTGTGGTCCAGCATAACAATTTGTACATATAACATCATTTGATTAAATGACCAACAGAAACAACTTCTGTTTGCAAATTAAGATGACATCTAGTAACTAGCTAACAAGCGTATGACTAGCGACAAAAAGAGAAGTAAGGGTAACATGATTATCATGTTGAACCATATACGGAACAAATATAATGGTTTAATAGTTTCATTCAAATCAAATGGTATTGGCAAAAATGCGTATTGATGGACTTATCGTAAATCAGAGACAATTTAAGTAAATGTTTTTTTTCACATGAAATGAACATTTACGCTACTGTGAACGTTTACATTTATTTTGATCAATGAGGCAAATAAAATCATGATGGAAGTATACAATGATACTCAAATGTTTACAAATGTTTGACTACAAGAAGAAATATTCTGTCTTCAAAAATTTATGCCATGTACTTCATACAGTTTTACATTCCATGTTGCAGCCGAGGTTACATAAAATAACAAACCAACAAAAGTCTACACATTTATTACACTAAGTAATTACAGTCAAGTAGAAAGGGTTCTTTCTTACAGTGTTCATGTTAAATTCAATGGTGCAAGAGAATCTCATGTGACGCGTGTCACTAACTTCATTAAAAGAGAAACAGATTAGACACAAATTGCAACACAGATTAAGTAACATTCAGCAAATCACTACTACTTCACACCACCCGTAAAGTCAGTTTTTAATTGTCAAGCAGAAAAGAAAATTGATACTTACGCCATTGACATGATGATAATTCTGGAATAATCAATAAAATCTTCAAATTTACAAATAAAGCATAATCGTGAATGTAAATAGAAAACTTTTGATGCATTCAAATAAAAGTACACTATACATCGAAACTTTAGGAAACTTAAGAATGCTGTGTGATGCAAAGCAATAATTTTAGCCTTCAATTTGCTAATGCCTCGCTTAAATAATACCAAACCGGTAATTGCTGTTCCAGATTCAAAATGATTGGAGCAATATGTAGTATAATCGTTTATTGCTACGTATATTTAACTCATTTGGGATTTTCGGAATAATTAAATATTAAGCTATTTTGCATTAAACATGTATATTATTGTTTGAATCATCCTGTTAATTTCAATAGATGATGTACAGCATCATTATACAAATGTTTTGTATTTTAGTCATGATTATCATTAACAACGTAGAACAAGGCACATACGCCTATAGGTTCAAGTCGCAATACCATATTAGCACCACGAGTTAACAGAGATAACATAATTACAAAATACCGGAGGGTAGAGTAAACTGAAAGTGAGCAGAAACTGATTAGAGAATTTAAGATTTGGATGAAATTAAAGAGTAAATACACTTGCGCCACTGTGACTGATTCTGAGCCCTGTCTCTAAGTGTTTTCAGACATTTATTGCGACTATCACGCAGACCCCAACTGAGTAATCTGCATCTATCAACATTCCTTAGACCAACAGTCAAAGCCTTCATGGACTGATGCCATGTTTTGGTTTAGCCGTCTCTACCATTCTTCCATTCTTTTTCAACGCTAGCTAACGAAAATGAGTAAAAACTCACAAAACGTGAAAAAACTAAACTTTTTCTGTGATTTGAATCAATTTCACCACAAACAGACGTTTAAAGCAAACAAATAATGCGATCTAATTAATAGCTCAGAATCGATTATGATTGCAATATAGGTAACTAAACGAAAAATTGAATTGTACTCACTTTCGTCGGATACTAAATGTCCAAATATAAAACTTTTACTAACTTTACTAAATACAACTTTTAACGAAAGCAAACTAGACCTAAACCTTTAGTTTATCCATTCATCTGATAATCAATAATGAAATTTAAGACAAACTTGATGATCAGTTTACATCATTGATAAGAGATGAATGCTTAACAAATTTGCATAAATTTAAACAAAAAGCAAGTAAGCGAATCATGAAGCATGGATTTGCAAAAATTAAGTACTTAGACTGTACAATATTGACAATAGTGAGGTTCAAGTGTTAATAAAATGGCTTTGCATTATATTCGATTGCTAGAAAACGCTTTTGAAAAACATTTATACAAAATTCAGTTAACTAGACTTTTGTTTCTCAACATAATAATCTAGAAACTCTTTTGGTGATATGCCCGTTCATCTGCAAATACTAATCATAAACAAAATATTCAATCACAATTGTCATATTGAATTGGATATCAAGTTCTGTTTTGATCAAGTGTTACATTCAAACAAAGATTTTATAATCATTTGTCTAAGTTTAAAAACATCTACAGAAAGTGCTGCTTTGAGTCCTATAATTCAGAAATTACAACAGTAGGTTGTTTTGGGTTGATATAATGCAATTGAAAAATCAAAATAATTATCTCTTTTGCATATTCCAGGGAACCTAAAGAATTATTGTGTTTTCCGTTTTAAAACGTAAACCTACATCATTCGCGTTTTACTGTTTAGTGTTTTCAAACAAGGTTGTTGTTTTACGAAATGAGATTGCTAACCCCAAGCCTGACCCTCTTACTTTATATGGGCTTGAGACCGGCAGCAAACCTAGAGGGGTTCTAGGCATGTACACACATCACAGAATTACGCTATTCGTATGCAATCATGCTAATTGCTATTTTGTCACTTACAAATGAAACTTATCATGATTTAATACAACTGCATTATATTAAGCGATCTCTTGAACAAGCCAAGAATTGAATTTGT
Organism: Schistosoma japonicum; assembly: GCA_025215515.1. Taxonomy (NCBI): domain Eukaryota; kingdom Metazoa; phylum Platyhelminthes; class Trematoda; order Strigeidida; family Schistosomatidae; genus Schistosoma; species Schistosoma japonicum. The sequence continues at coordinate 20,630 of JAGWFQ010000033.1, forward strand.
GTAATACTTACATTTTTTCGCTATTAAGCATTAGAAATAGGATCAAAATGAATGTAAGTACAGCTATCGTTTTCTTATTAGAAACAATACAGAAGTGTGTTAGTTTTGTTTTACAGGCGTAAAATGGGTTGGTAGGGAGATGCAGTAAGATCAAATAATCGAACTACTTGTTAAATATTTGGTCATTCACTTGATGAATACAGATCAATAGTACTAGTACTCTTGCCAGCCATGATTAAGTGCTAAGAAAACACGAATGTGTCATCAAGGCAACCATATAACTCAAACATGCAGCATATTGTCAAATGCATACTAATGCTTCTAGAAAACAGCCTAATGAATAAACAAAGTCATTTCAAGCCTGTATTTAGAAGATCAGCTATGTTGGCCTCATCTTCATACCTAATTTGAACTGGAAAAAAAATTTAACTCTGTCACTGATTGTTATTAAATCACAATTGATGATCTGATGATGTTGTAAAACCACGAACTATATTCAATATTGACTAAAATTCCTCTCTAATGTAAAATTAGATTAAATATACAAAGGTTATCGACATTATGTAATTATAGAAAGCATAAGATACTTGTGAATGCAAATATATATCTAGCAACAACGCTATTTGATACATCCTAACAGTTACATCGCATATAATAAAGCAAAATGTATCAAGTTTAATACATCACACAAAAAAAACTGTAATCTAGTGATTCTATTGTGTTATACTCTGTCGATATTTTACTAATAAAACAATAATTTTCAGCTATAATAAAGACTAAAGTTGAAAGTATCCCTCATTACAAAATGTAAACAAATAATTATACAACATTGAATCATGGATTAAACTTGCCTGAAGTGTGAAATTCCACAGTAAGTATTACTGTTTGGTACATGAAATGACAACATGTATAGGTATGTAACATAAAGACAACAAAGATTATAAGAAAAGCATATTAAAATATTCATTGAAAAAATTCACACTAGAGTATGATGTAGTCATTATTATGTTCAGTTATAAAGTCAAACCATTCAGTTGTGCTAATATCATGAGTAACTTATTGTTGCATACCTGAAATAACGAACGTTGCCAGGAAGAACATGTTGATAGTGTTCATCATTATTTGCTTTGTTCAATAGTAAATTCAATTATCAAAATGACTTATAACGGCATACATTTATACTCAAACATCGTCACATGGAAATTCATGTTCATGTACTTATGTTTACATGTAAGTTGATTACATTACAAAGTAACATGTGACAATGTATAAAAGCCTCACATTAACCAAATTAACATGTTCTAGTTTTCCACATCACTGGAAATGGAAATGAATGTGTCATAATATACTATGACTCTTCGTGATGTACATTCACTTGTGTATTCATTTTAGTACATAGAGTTCAGTTATTTGATATTTAACACATACAATTGTCAGTGAACTTGGATACAGTTTACATAATCGAAATTATATGAAGTGTACAATTAACATATGCTTTATAATGAGAACATATGTAATCTGATTAAAGAATGAACAACTAATGCAACTTGTCTTTTAAATCATAAATATCAAGTTTCACAGGAATCATTAGTGTGAGTTTAGCTAGCCACCATGCAAGTACTTGAAAATACTAATTGACAATGACAGTAGTTGTTTTAATAGTTGTATAAGGTTAATGTATTTTGGCATATTAAAACTATAAGTCAGTCTACAGCCTGGCCTTCTAACAATTTTGTCACCTCTCATCTCTAATGCTAATGATTTGAGTTCACGAAACGTTATTCCCGACCACCTGAATCCTCGCATTAAACTATATATCGTAGATTAAAACATTCGAACCTTGCTTCGAGTAGGACAATAGGCTTCCTTAGCTATGACTCTAGAATCCTGCTCCATCGATGTCTGCGGCATCACTTTTTTATTTCAAATCTCATCTCTGATTTCTATGCCTTCTCATTAGTACTTACTCTGTTACTACTTCCCTTACTCTGGGATTTGATCCGATAATTTAATCTCTATCTGCTAATAGAGGCATGACAACTTGAACTGATCTAAGCATGTACCAAGTTCTACGTTGTAACTGACTGACTGATTGAATTATATGTTGTATTGTTAATTAATTTCTTAATAAACGGCTTTTTACCGTCTTTGTAATACATCATTGCACTACATTAGTTATACTCTATACTAAGTTCTGTACTTGATAATGTGAATTATCATTTCAGTTGATTTACTTCTTGTAAGTCAGTCAATTTATCTACAAAACTTTGGATTAGAAAATTAAATTACATTTACTTTTTCAAGTCAAAAAGTTGCTTGCTGTTCATTGATTGTTTTAGACAACTTTACTGCATTGAAACCATACACATTACTTAACACATGCCTAGCAACCCTAATAGTCAAAACTCTTTTATATTGAGCTTTATATATTTTCAAGAATGTTGTTCGAAATATAAATACTTATCTGTCTACCTGTTCATTAAATGATTGTGGTTTGGTACATGCAAACAAAATAGTCCTTTAATAGTTTTTTATTGCAAAGATAATAGTGCGATAACAAGGAGGAAATCAACTGAAATGATAATTCACGTTGTCAAGTACAGAACTTAGTATTGAATAAAACTAATGCAATGCAACAACGCATTACAAACAAGGTAAGAAACCGTCTATTGAACAAACTGATTAACAATACAACATAAAATTATCTGTTATTGTCATTGTCATTGTCAATTAGTATTTTTAAGTACTTGCATGGTGGCTAGCTAAACTCACACTAATGATTCCTGTAAAACTTGATATTTATGATTTAAAAGACAAGTTGCATTAGTTGTTCATTCTTTAATCAGATTACATATGTTCTCATTATAAAGCATATGTTAATTGTACACTTCATATAATTTCGATTATGTAAACTGTATCCAAGTTCACTGACAATTGTATGTGTTAAATATCAAATAACTGAACTCTATGTACTAAAATGAATACACAAGTGAATGTACATCACGAAGAGTCATAGTATATTATGACACATTCATTTCCATTTCCAGTGATGTGGAAAACTAGAACATGTTAATTTGGTTAATGTGAGGCTTTTATACATTGTCACATGTTACTTTGTAATGTAATCAACTTACATGTCAACATAAGTACATGAACATGAATTTTCATGTGACGATGTTTGAGTATAAATGTATGCCGTTATGAGTCAGTTTGATAATTGAATTTACTATCAAACAAAGTAAATAGTGATGAAACTCATTAGCATGTTTTAACTGTTTCAGTTTAGCGTATGTCATCTTCTATTATTGTCAATAAACAGTTTACAATTAATTAATAATAGAAGTATTTAGGGTTTAGCTATTTATTGAATGCTGCCAAATATTGTATTGCTCTTTTGTTTAAGTACAACCGGTGTATTTCGCAATGCATTTTAACTTCTCCGCAGTTAATACTCATTCGTTAAATTATTGAGTATATCAGAAACCAACGAATATTATTGCTAATTTAATCAGCTATCAATATACATGCCTTAATACACTTATTATCATCGGTGGTCAATTGTCTTGCATCTGACTTAAGTAAGTGCCTCTAATCAAATTTTACTAGAACTTTAGAAATTTTTAAGACATTATTCTTTGTTATATTGTGATGTAGTAGACGAACGCGATTCTAATCATATAAAAGTGTATTTATTTGCAAAGCTATTGTATACCCAAACTATTGATAGTCTAACTTGTTTCATTCACAAACATAAATAGTTGCCTTTGTATTGTTTAGCAATCGCATTTACTACATTTGAGATTACTGAGGAACAACGTGATCTCTAGACACTCGACAAATAGAAGACATAAAATGTCTTGATCGTTTTAAGAGATACTAAAACAAATCATCGTCGACCAGACAATAATTGGTGGATTCATTTCATTTTATTTTCTCATTAAGTAAAAAGCATCTGCTTATTTTATTTAATTCTTGTTATCAATATTGGTTACTTAATATGCAGTTATATGTTAATGAATTTTCGGTCATCCAACGATATGTCTGTTCTTGGAACTTTCGCATCATGAATACATTTTACTTTGTCAAATAATTTAGTTTACATCTTTACTTCAATCTTTGACTCACACTGATAGTGTAACACATAATCTTGTATATCCCAATGATACCAGCAGAAAATAACTGACGAAAGGCAATAAAAACAAAATGAATTGTTTACGTTTCGCAGAAAGTTGTTATGTACTTACTCTGTTCAGACATAATAAAACTAGTCGAGTAAATGCGATAAAAGATCACTTACTTCTTCTTATGTCGCAATATAACGCCTACTGCTATACACGAACTAACCGCAACTCTAATCGGAAACTTGTCTGCGCCAACTGATACTCGCAACCGTGACCAACAATTCGATAACTAATCACTCACCCCAAGACAAAATCAAGAAGACACCAACGCAGCACTAGGAGATTCGATTCTATTGTAATTCAACTCTGTATATATAGTTACAAAAGCGACCTTCGTAAAAACAGTAATTAGCATACTAAAATGATATTACGACCAATCACAATTAACAAGGTCTGAGCTGAGGAAATGAAGAGCAGTACCGGTTACCGCTTACTTTATAATTAAATAGAAATGTAGCAAAATTAAGAATAATTACATATAAAGTAACTTGTTTCTTCTCTTCTTAGCACTTCTCCAGCAATCTCAAAAGAAAATGTTACCATCAAGATTACTGTTTTTGTATATTATTACTTGTCGAGTCTCATGCTATATCATCAGGGATATACAAACCAACGTCCACTGATTTGTAATTGTCTACTTTTCATCTCACTATAACGGAACTTTTAAATCAGCGATGTTGCACACAAGCTTATTCTCATGATAACTTAATTGACAAAAAAACATTTTCAGTCTTGACTGAAAGTAACTAGAAGTAAGTATACGTACTTTTAAGTCTATTGCAACAATATGCCTAACAGGTATTATTCTCTTATGTCATTTTTTGAACATTAGCCTAAATGGTAAATAAGATAATTTTTATTCATTAACAGAATACTTTCAATGTCACAATCTACATTTTTTTCAGTTTTGATTGTTACCATGCGTATTAGGTTAACATTTGGAACAGACAAATTTTTCATATCGTAAAAATAGTAATGAATATTGCAATCAGAAATTGTTAGAACTATACAATATTGAGTAGATAGTTTATATGATACTTATAATAGAAACTCAAGTTAATACTAACTAAAGAGAAATAGAATGAGCATTCAACTTTATTCGTTCACACTGCTAAACGAATAAACGAATAAAGTTGAATGCTCATTCTATTTCTCTTCAGTTAGTATTAACTTGAGTTTACACTGCTCCCGGCCGTTGCTGCTACCTTGACGTGGTGGTCGGGCTTGCCTATCGTGATGAACCAATCGAGCTATACTGGCTGGAACAATAGTTCCTCAAGGTCCTACCATGCCAGGCAGGTCGGTTGAAGAGCGGTAAGACTAAAAGCAGCAGATCCAAGGTCTGAGGGCGAAGTCGTACTGCCGACTGTACAGTGGTGTGACGGCAGTAAGGTGTTTCCCTCGGACAACCAGGATAACAGCGATGCTGCCTTCCCACAAGGAGGGGTGGGGTTAGAAAAGGTCGACCCTAGAAATGCACACCTCGCCTTATCCTACGGATTTCCGTCTCCGGCGATAAGGTCTTCAACAAGTACGGAGCTAACACTAAAACTACTCACCAAAATGCCGTGCGTGAACGGCCTCAAGCAGTTGTCCCTTGGGCACAGCAGTCACGCTCTAATCCAATTTCCTTTTTTAGGTACCTCCAGAAGAACCCTTCCACGGTGTGGGCAACCGGGAAATGATAACTGCCCTCATACCTCTGACAGCACTCAAGACCACCGTATTCAAAATCATTTACTCTCTTCAATCCCTATCATTGCTCCTACCTTGGCTATCAACTCTGAACTTCCTCTTCTAACTTCCTCTTCAAGTGTCACCACGTCCGACGATTCTTGCACTCGAAGTAATGTCCCAGGTCTACTGAAACCTCACTCCAAACTACACATTGGAGCTTTCAGCGTACGCACCCTATGTCAAATCGGTCAGCAGGCCTCCTTAGCTAAAACCCTGGAATCTCGTATGATTGATCTGTGCTGTGTCTCAAAAACACGCATACAAGATCCTAGCGTGGTCATTCACTTGACCTCACCTCGCCAAAACGACGAGGCGACACGATACACTCTCCGTTTATCTGGCGACTTGATAGCCAGCTCTCGTGGACTGGCAGGTGTGGGCATAGCGCCAAGCATGAGAGCAGAACAAGCACTATTAGAATGGATCCCTGTGAATAGTCGCCTATGTGCTGTTCGACTAAACGGCTCTGTAAGGATTCGGAGGAATAGGGACACTCGTCGTTGTCTTTTCGTCGTTTCCGCCTACGCTCCCACTGACTGCAGCCCAGACGAACTGAAGGATGAATTTTACAGAAACCTTTGTGAACTTCTTCAAAAAGCCAAGCACTCAGACATAGTAGTCGTCGCAGGTGACTTTAATGCCCAAGTAGGTAGTTTAGACCAAACAGAAAGACATTTAGGCGAGTATTTTAGTGTTCCAGCTCAGAGAACAGATAATGGTGACCGTCTGCTGCAACTTTGCTCAGACAATCGTTTATTCTTAGCGAGTAATAATTTTAGGCATAAGGAGAGACATCGCCTAACGTGGCGACCCCCTTCACCAAGACAACGATGGACTCAAATAGACCATATCGCCATCAGTCATCGTTGGAGAGGCTCCATAGAAGATTGCTGCTCGTTCTGGAGTACATGTTTAGACTCTGATCATGCTCTAGTACGAGCACGCATCTGCTTGCACCTCACTGGACGTAGAAAGGCCACATTAGGAAAACCCATTAGAATTGATCTGAGCGACGAAAAGGTCAAAAGTAAATTTCAAGAACAGTTAGGGTCACAATTAGGTAACTCTGGAAACCAGGCTGATCCTGATTTTGCCTGGAATGATCTAAAAACAGCTGTAGAAACAGCAGCGTCATTTACTAGTTATTTGAACAGAAGGAGCACGAAAAACCAGTGAATTTCAGCGACATCTATGGCACTGATGAGCTCACGCCAACTAATCCCGTCAGGCTCTGGACACGATGAAGAGCGAAAACAAATCAAGTCTAAATTAAGTAGAAGTTTACGAAACGATCGTGAGCAGTGGTGGGCACTGAAAGCAAAAGAGATGGAAAAGGCAGCGGCTTTAGGCAACACTAGGCAGCTTTATAGACTAATCAGGGAAACCGGAATTAAGAAGTCAAGGATAAGTGAAACTATCTCCGAGAAAGATGATACTGTAATCTGCTCTCAACCCAGACGTTTAGAACGATGGGCCGAACACTTCAAGGAACAGTTTAGCTGGCCTTCAGCTACTCTACAATTACCCAGCATTTCCACTCAAGCTAAATGGAACATTGAAGTAGGCCCCCCGACACTAGCTGAAGTTCAAAAAGCTATATCTAACCTGAAACGAGGAAGAGCAGCTGGTCCAGATGGGCTAACCCCAGAGGTTTTTAAAGATGGTGGTCCACTCTTGGCGATTAGGTTGACTAGTATTTTAGCTAAAGTCTGGGAACTAGATAAAATTCCATCTGACTGGTCTAAATCACTAATAGTCCCAATATATAAGAAAGGACCAAAATCATCTTGTGATAACCATAGAGGGATTAGTTTGACTAATATAGCATCTAAAATACTAGCCTCAATAATTATCGGACGTTTAACAAAGACTTGTGAACTACAAACACGAGAAAACCAGGCTGGCTTCAGACCTGGTTGTAGTTGCATCGACCACATATTCACCATTCGTTAGGTTTTAGAACACAGGCACGCCTTCCGGCGTCCTACAATGGTGGTTTTCCTCGACTTAAAGGCAGCATTCGACTCAGTTGACCGTGAGGTTCTGTGGCAGTGTCTGTCATTAAAAGGTGTACCTCGGAAGTACATAAACCTTGTGAAGGCTCTTTACTCGAACACTACCAGTCGAGTCAGAGCTTATGGCGAACTGTCATGTGAATTTGCAATCTCAAGTGGTGTCCGTCAAGGCTGCCCACTATCTCCGTTTTTGCTTAATTTTATCATAGACGTGCTACTGGAAGTAACGCTTTCTTCGGCTGAATTTTATGGGATTGATCTCCTTCCAGGAGGTCCACTCATCGACTGAGAATACGCAGACGACATAGTCCTGTTTGGTGAAGACATTGATAAGATGCAGAGTCTTTTGGTCGCACTAAGCAACAATGCCAGGATGTTTGGGATGCGTTTCTCCCCCTCTAAGTGTAAATTGTTACTTCAGGACTGGCCTGCGTCAACCCCTGAACTAAGGATAGGGAGTGAAGAAGTTGAATGCGTTGATAACTTCACTTATCTTGGAAGTCTGATCAACCCTAATGGGTTGGTGTCTGAGGAAATTTCTGCACGAATTCGAAAGGCTCGTTTGGCTTTTGCCAACTTACGTCATCTATGGCGTAGGCGTGATATCCGTCTATCAACTAAAGGACGAGTATATTGCACAGCAGTTCGTCCTGTTCTATTTTACGGCTGTGAAACATGGCCATTAAGGATAGAAGACACTTGTAGGTTACTAGCATTTGATCACAGATGTCTTAGAAATATATCTCGTACCTGCTGGGATCTCCGGGTAACTAATAATGAGGTTAGACGAAGGGTATTAGGGAATAATGGTAAGTCTGTTGATGAGGTTATGAAATTTCATCGACTGAGATGGTTGGGGCATGTGTTACGTATGTCCGAACACCGGTTACCACTTTGCTCAATGATGACTAGTATTGGGGTGGGTTGGAAAAGGGTTAGGGGCGGCCAAACCAAAACGTGGCATCAGTCGTTGAAGTCACTAACTTCTGGTCTGAGCCACATTGGTAGATGTCGACTACCTGGTTGGGGTCCTAGTGACTGCCGTACCCAGTGGTTGGAGACGCTTGGTGACATGGCTCAGAATCGATCACAATGGCGTAGGTGTATACATTCTTTGTCTTCACGTACACCTTGAGACTAAAATTACTCTACCTTTCTTTCCACAAACTAATTTTTTTTTCTCTCTCTACATATTATATCCTTATATGCAATCTTCCTTTTATATATTGCCACCATTAAAGTAACTGATTCTATGAATTCGGTGATCATCTTGCTATGCTGTTGAGGTGTGGCAACTTGGACCGATGCACTTATGTGCCTGGTCCTACGTTGTATCTGTCTGTCTGTTACACTGCTAACAACGTTGAGTATACACTACAATGTGACATTATTATGCGTTATAAACGATAATGAGAGTTGCATATTAAAGATTATTTTCGTGAAAGTTAAAATATACGCGTTAAGATAATGCTATGATTGATAAAATCTATAGATTAAACGTTACTTGTTCATTTCTATCAAAATTATGTCTATCTATCAATTCCTGTATGCATGTAAATATATCATACGGCGGTAAAGATGGACAACATTGAGTATGTGAGTTTCATTGGTCAATGTAAATGACAATTATCTTTAGGGACTATAAAAATCTACATTATTATGTTATGTACTCACCGTATAACATGAAAACAATGAAGTTAAGAGGCTTGCATAGAATGAGGGACAAATACTTAACTATGAAACTGAATACATCATTACCAAGGTTAATTTTGATAATTTCAAATAAATTGAGCATTGGATAGGTAGTTTATAAAATGAGTTATATATATTTGTAAAATTTCAATGAGTAGAAATTAAAATTTTTGACGTTTCGCGGCTTAGTGTAAGTCGCTTCTTCAAAGAAATTCGGTTATTCATTTCTCTGAAGAAGCGACATACACTAAGCCGCGAAACGTCAGAAATTTTAATTTCTACTCATTGGAATTTTACAAATATATATAACTCATTTTATGAAACTGAATATTCTACTTAGGTAAGTTCTACAAATCAACCCTCTCGACCGTAGCTGCTATTTTGACGTGGTGGTCGGGCTTGCCTATCGTGATGGCCCATACAAGCTATAATGGCTGGAACATATGTTCCTGTAGGTTCTACCATGCCAGGCAGGTCGATTGGAGGAAGATGAGACTAAAAGCAGCTACTCAATGTCTGAGGGCGAAGTCGTACTGCTGACTGCAGTGGGGTGTGACAGCAGTAAAGTGTTTTCCTTGGACAACCAGCATCTGCAGCAATGCTGCCTTCTCACAAGGAAGGGGGGTAAGAAAGGGTCTGCCCTAAAAATGTCACACCTTACCCTACCTCACGGATTTCCGTCTCCGACGGTAATGGTGCCCACTAAGGGCTTTAAAGTGCAGAGCTAATACTAGAAAAACTTTTCGTAAAAAGGCCGTGCGTGACAGGCCTCAAGCAGTTGTCCCTTGGGCTCTGCAGTCACGCTCTCAGGTCTCTAAGACAAACACTAATCTACCTTGTTTTTCAGGTTTCTCAAGAAACACCCTTCCATGGTGTGGGCAGCCAGGAAGTGAAAACCGCCCTCACACCTCTAACAGCACACGAGATCATCTTGTTTGAAGCCAAATCCTACCTTCAACTCTTATTAACTCTCTTATCACCATGCCTACTTCTTCTAACATTATTTTATCGCCTTGCGTCTCTAATGCTAGTGATTTGAGTTCACGAAACGTTATCCCTGGTCTCCTAAAACCGCGCACTAAGTTGTATATTAGAGCTGTCAACGTTTGAACGTTATGTCAAATAGGACAACAGGCATTCTTAGCCATGACTATAGAATTCCTCTCCATCTATATCTGCTGCATCTCTGAAACGCGTATACAGGATCCAAGCACAATCATTCGCTTGACCTCACCTTGTGAAAATAAGGTACCAGCTCGGTTCACTCTTCGTGTTTCCGGGGACCCCACTGCTACCACTCGAGGCCTTGCTGGTGTAGGTATAGCACTAAGTTTAAAAGCTGAACAGGCTCTCCTCGACTGGATTCCAATAGACCGTCGCTTGTGCGCAGTCCGTCTAAATGGAACGGTAAGGACTCGTAAAGATAGGGACACACGCCGTTGTCTCTCTGTTGTCCCTGACTATGCTCCCACTGGCTGCAGCTCACATGAAGTGAAAGATGAATATTTCAGAAAGCTTTCTGACCTTTTACGTAAAGCTAAGCGCACTGATGTAGTAATAGTGGCGGGTGATTTTAATGCCCAAGTAAGTAGACTAGATAAAACCGAAAGGCACCTAGGTGGATCATATGGTGTCGAGGCTCAACGAACAGACAATGGCGACCGGTTACTACAACTTTGTTCAGATAAGCGTCTATTTATCGCAAACACCAACTTTAAGCATAAGGAAAGACATCGGTTGAGATGGCGGCCCCCAAAATCAACCCAACGCTGGACTCAAATAGACCACATTGCTATCAGCCATCGTTGGAGAGGCTCTATAGAAGACTGCCGCTCGTTTTGGAGCACATGTTTAGACTCAGATCATGCCTTAGTGCGAGCGCGTATTAGTTTGCGACTCACTGGACGTAAACGATCCACAACAAGGATTCCCCCAGGGTTCAACTTAATGATGAAAAAGTCAAGAATACATTCCAGGAACAACTAAAAAACCAATTAGTAAACGGCGTAAACTGTTCTCAACCTGAGCTAGCATGGAATGATATCCAGAAAGCTGTTGAAAGAGCAGTAATATCTACTAATAAACAAGACCTAAAGGTTAGGAAAACTCAGTGGATTTCAGCTGCATTTTCTGAACTGATAGATACTCGGCAACACATCCCGTCTGGTTCTGAACATGATGAGCAACGTAAGCAACTTAAACACAAACTGATTAAAAGCTTACGCAATGATCGTGAGCAGTGGTGTGTGGCGAAAGCTAAAGAGATGGAAAAGGAAGCGGCAATAGGTAACAGTAGGCAACTGTTAAGACTTAGCAAGGAAACGGGTATCAGGAACCCAACTGTAAGTGAAACTATCTGCGAAAAAGATGGTTCCATTATTCACTGTCAATCCAGAAGATTAGACCGATGGGCAGAACACATTAGAGAACAGTTCAACTGGCCCACGGCGTCATCTCTGCTGCCCACCATCCCCAAACAATCTAAATGCAAATTAACATTGGTCCCCCAAGTCTCAGTGAGGTTGTGAAGGCTATTGGAAACTTAAAGCGAGGGAGAGCAGCAAGACTAGATGGATTGACCCCTGAGATATTTAAGGAAGGTGGTCCAGTCTTAGCAGCCAGATTAACTGGAATCTTGGCTAGAATTCGGTAACTAGACGTAATCCCATCTGACTGGTCTCGAAAACTAACCATTCCGGTCATTAAGAAAGGACAGAAGTCCACGTGTGACAATTACCGAGGAATCGGTTTAACGAATATAGTGTCTAAAATACTAGCTTCAATAATACTTCGACGTCTAACTAAAGCTCGTGAAGAGCGAACTCGGGAAAACCAAGGTGGTTTCAGACCCGGACGTGGTTGTATAGACCAAATATTCACATTTAGGCAGGTTCTGAAACATAGGCATACGTTCAGACGCCCAACAATAGCTGTATTCCTTGACCTTAAGGCGGCGTTTGACTCTATTGATCGTAAGGTTATGTGGCAACCCCATAGTACCGAACATTTACGATTTATTTTGTTTTTAGAAGATATCACAATCTCTTGCGAAACGTTTTTTGGAGTGTGTCAGTCGATTATGTACTTAACTTCACGTATCGTTTTGTTTTTCATTCCTGGTATTCGTAAGTTTGCGTCATTTTTGGGGTTGAATAATCTACAGTTCTTTTAACACTTGTTTTGTTTAGTAAGCTATAAATATTTATGAAGAAAACAAGATTTTTAAATAAGAAACGTCTGACAATGATGCATACGGAAAAAGATGAAACGGTTAATGGTCGTAATAACGTAATTCAAGAAACCTGAAGTAACCTTAGTGTCTGAATGTTCATCAATGATGTTTAAATTTAGCTTGCCATAGTTATTTAGCCTCCATAAAGTTTCAGTCAATAGATTTATTTTTGAATAATCCTGTGCCTTCTGCAATAAAATCTATTATTAGGTTAGCACTAAACGGTTCATCTATAGCCTTCTAATATACATTTTTCACATTAGGAAAACGCTTTTCTAGTTCGTGTTACCAAGGTAATTGTACCTGGAGTTACACAAAAGTTCATCAATAAAAGTTTGTTTATACCATGTATGCAATACATTACGATCTGTGATTGTGTTAGTCAATTACACAGGAATCAAACATGTTCACTAAATTATACTGTCAATTTTTATTAAAGATAATGATTAAAACTTTTTTTTAAATTATTGCTTGTATACATAAAAAGTAGTAAACTTATTTGTTGTTTCAAATGAATTGAATGACTACATTATTGTTATACTGTCAATATGGTTTTCGCAGATGTTAGTCAAAGAAAGCTGGAATTAGAAAGGGAAATTAACGAAATTAATGGTAAACGCTAGTCTATAATTACATATTAAATTCACAATATTTATTATGTTAATGTTTTATAATTTATACTTCTATACTAATAAATAGTGTACTAAGTATAAATGTTAATGACAAATTTTTGTGTCAGTTAGTTACAATGTTGTTTGTAGAAGGTGATTCAATTGACAACTTGCCTTATACAAATGATATTGATGATAAATTTTTGTACTTACTTTATCTTTATAATAAATTACATTATGAATGATATTTGTAAGAGATTAAATAACTGCTAGATATTAAAATTATGACAATACTTTAATTTAGTCACTAACTGTTTACTTTTGGATTTTCAGAGGAAAGTCAACAGTTATCCATACCATCTCAGATACTCCACAATCAAATAATGAATATTACAGGTAACGTAGTAATCAGTTTGTCACATGTGTTTCTATAATATACAATGTGAATATATGTATAAGTGTATTTGGAATGATTTTATGTTACGGTGTGTTTCAACATTTTTTACAAATACTTTTTATCAAAACCATAAGTAGTTTGCATTTTTACTTATTCTTTAGACAGTAAAGTTTACGAATAAACAAGAGATAAGCAATAATAATAGTATCTACTTAATCGGGTTTAGGATATGATGATGTCTAAGATTGAAGATAGATTTCACCAAACAGGTTAACTTAGCTTTCCTAGTAGATAAAAGGTAGTTCATGTATCACGCCTGGTTGATATGTTATTTGAAATATTTGATATGAGCGATCTCTTGTCATTGTTTTTTTAGGAAAATATAAGTCTATCACTTACACCATATTTTAATGTGGCGCGTATTTTAAGCCGAAAACACATGTTGTTCTTTGAAGTTTAAATGCCTCTAGAAGTTCCATGCTTTCACGTTTAGCCTATGATGCTATGATGACACGTCATTTATGATGGCAAAAGCAGATCATATACAAGAAGTATACTTTGTGAAACCTTTAGTATGGAGGTTGTTGAGTTTATTTTAACCAGTCAACATTGATACGAAACACTGAACATTTTAACGAAACTTTAAAGATGGAGAGTATCTGGTTTGTAAATACTAGATTTCCACCTTAGTTTGTTAAAAGTGTGTGGATATTTGTTAGACGCTTACACTAAGTAAAAGAATGTGGCGTGTGCTTGCACCATTTATTTTCAACATAAAGTTTTAGTACTTCGAGGTTGAGGAATGTCATTGGTGTATGCTGTGTCTTTAAGGGACCTGTGACGGGTAGAAAACAACACTAATTGTGTAGGCTTTTCTGTCATTTTTCTATCATCAGGAAACGACAGACTTCTTCTGATCCATAGAAAGTTACTGAAATTCCAGTAAAAGCCTGATTAGGTTGACATTTGTTTACAGATTGCTTTCAAGAAGTTTTTAATCCCACCGCTGTTTCACTGTGATGACTTATCTATCTTCCTAGACTTTCTAACATAAAGTAGCACTATCTTCTGGATCAATGTATTTTACCCACTGTGAAACAATCAACTTTTTCAAGTTTTAACAGTTAAGCTGTTAAAAGATATTACACATGAGTGCGCTGTTTATCATCGACATTTTCTCCTATTAGTCAAGGGATTTTTGTTTAAATGATTTTGTCAGACCTGGGGTTAGTACATTCATTTTGGGTTAGGTCTTGTTTTTATTGCCGACCGGGTTTAAATATATAATATGGTCCCTCGACATTGCCTTCATTTCCATTCTTATCTTAACGAAAAGTGATGATATGTCCACTACGTGTATACCATTTACCCTAGTAAAATCCTATCTCTGCATATAAATATTTTCCCATCACATATCTTTTGACCGGACGTACATTAAAGTAGTTATCTAGACAATGGGAAAACGTATTCAGATATGACTGTGTGTACTATTGATTTTATTGTCTCCAATTACTTGCCAACAATCAAATTCTCTAATTCTTGTTCCTTGAAATTTATTAATCTACTCTGTCAAAGTTAAATTGTTTGTTCAACTCTATTTGTATTAACGCATAATTTTATGTGACGATCAAATATTGTTGATAATAATATAAAATATGAACACTGGGTGGTTATTACCTGTATATGTATGCTAATCATCCTAATACAATGCAATGTTTTGGAAAAATTTCTAGTTTTCTTCTGCTTTAGAAAACGTAGGTCTTAAGATTGGGTAAAAGTACAGTCATAGTGTGCTTCTAAAACGATAGTCATCGTAGGCTGGTTTTCGTAACGTCGCAATTGTGTAGATGCATAAATAAAGGCTTCTATTGTAGCGCAACGTGGAAGTAATATTTATCTGTGCTTCAAAAGCACAGTTCTTGGTTTCTTTGTGCAACCACATTTAATATATGTCTGCTGTCATAATACTAATAATTAACATTTTATGATTAAACATTTGGTGGATTTTGAAAGCTTTGGTAACAAGCAGGTTCTCATGAAATATAATACAACTGTCGCTAACTGGGTAACAAAACTGATAGTAACATCCCACTGTGAACATCAACATTGGGATGCAGGTACATCCAGCCGATGAGTTCCAAATAGGACGAAACGCGCGTCCTGGATTTCACTTGCCAGTCACAATACAAATTAAATAATCTTATACTAATGTTCAAACTAAGAATAAAACTGCCTGTTGGATATTTTAATACTATCTAGCCAAGATAGCATCTTGTTTTTACCTTGTGTGTCTTAGGACATAACGGTGTATTTCCAGTAATCAGTTTACTTATTTATCTAATTTTAAATAATCTTATGACAGGATGTGGTTGGCAGTTACTAATAAACAGTAATTTTGTAATAATATCCTCCCCTAAGTCAACATACCTTGATTTTATATCACCAGTACTTGATCATACAGGATGATATGGAAACATTGTGTTTAAACAGATTTCACGTTATCAACTTATAATGTGCAATTTATATATAATTGATTTTCGTTGATGTGTATTTCTTATAGAACAGTTGAAGGAACAGTTTCCAGAGGAAACTGAACAAATCAATGAATGTATGTTACCATGAAAACAGTATATGCTTACCTATATTTGTTTCAGTTGCAACATGTTGCTTTCACTTACACCCGAATTATAATCATACTGAAGTTATATCAGGTTACAAATTACCATTGTTAACACTGCTTACCTATTTTGTCATAATAATGCTTGTATTAAGAATTAATTAATATTTCAATGTAAGTAGTATGCACGAATTGATAAATCGTAATGATTGATAATAGTGGTTAGATCTAAAGTAAGCTTAACCTTATTAATGCTACTAATGGGGTTTGATTTAAAGTATCATCTGTTATCATTTTAGAATTCACAACTTACTTCGACCTTAGTGAGATAAAATATGGTAAGTACTTGTAAAAAGTAGGTAATTCAATGATGATTACAATCAACTTCTTTATCAACAACCACTTAGGAATAACTTAATGTTGCATTCTTTAAACAAGGCAGTGTACATGGAACAATGAACAAATTTTATAATCTTTAGAATAAGCTTGTATTAGGATGCTAGTACATCCAGCCAATGAATCTCAATTAGGACGTAACATGCTTCCTGAATTCTACTTATCCGTCACAATCCAACTAAAAGATTTTATAATCACGTTTACAATTTTACTCAATGATTCTTTTAACACAATTTATTTTTAATAATTTTGTTGCATAATTTACTACGTAGGAGTGAACATACCATCAAACTCATTAGTCAGAAATTATTTGAATGAAAATTATCATAAAGGTAAGAATAATTGACTGATTTTATATAATTGTTTCACTTGTTTTATTCATTAAGTTGTTTGTAAATGGATTCAGCTTAATTTGGTTTCAATTGCCATTATCAAATGTATACTGTTAATGTTCATAAACGATATTTTATTCGATAACAACAATATTATATCATTTAAACACATTAATAAACCACTCCTAGTAAAATCAGCACATTTTGTTTTAAGTAAATCACAATCGAAATGGAGCACATATAAAGAAGTACATTAACCTTATACAAGCTCTCTACTCGAACACCACATGTCGTGTTAGAGCTTATGGCAGATTGTCTTCGGAATTGACCACTTCTAGTGGTGTTCGTCAAGGTTGTCCGCTTTCTCCATATTTATTTAAATTTATCATGGACATACTTTTAAAGTTAACATTGTCATCGTCTGATTTCTCTGGGGTTGACCTCTTTCCAGGAGATAAACTTACTGACTTAGAATATGCCGATGATATAGTTCTACTGAGTGAAGATGCTGATAAAATGCAGAATCTTTTGACTACCTTAAACTTAAACGTAAGCATGTTTGGGATGCGATTCTCCCCATCCAAATGTAAAATGTTACTTCAGGACTGGCTTAATTTGGCACCAAAGTTAGTGATAGGGGGTGAAATTATTGAATGCGTTAACCGTTTTACTTATCTCGGGAGCCTCATCAGTCCTAACGGTCTAGTGTCCGATGAAATCTCGGCCCGTATACATAAGGCTCGATCGGCTTTTGCCAATCTGCGTCACTTGTGGCGTAGGCGAGACATTCGTTTAATGACGAAAGGACGCGTGTACTGTGCAGCAGTCAGATCCGTTTTACTTTATGGATGTGAAACATGGCCTTTAAGGATAGAGGATATCCGTAGGCTCCTAGTATTCGATCATAGATGTCTCCGAAACATTGCTCGTGTTTGCTGGGACAACCGAGTAAGCAATGCATGGGTTAGGAATAGAGTACTAGGTAATTACGGTAAGTCTATTGATGAAGTAGTGAATCTTCACCGGCTGAGGTGGTTAGGACATGTGTTGCGTATGCCTGACCACCGTCTACCGAAACGAGCAATGTTGTCTAGTGTGGGAGTAGGCTGGAAGAAAGCTAGGGGTGGCCAATCAAAAACATGGCACCAATCCATGAAGTCATTGACAATTGGGCTGAGCCATGTTAATAGATGTAGACTACCTGGTTGGGGCCCACACGATGAGCGTAACAAATGGTTAGAGACCTTAGGTGATATGGCTCAAAATCGATTGCAATGGCGCAGGTGCATCCACTCCTTGTCTTCCTCCAAATTCTAGTTTCTGAGCTTATTATAATTTTCTCTTTACTAAATCACTTTATATCTCAAATCTCATCTCTGATCTCTATGCCTTTCCATTAGTACTTACTCTGTTACTACCTTCCCTACTCTGGGATTTGGTCCGACAAATTAATCTTTATTTGCTAATTGAGGCATGGCAACTTGAACTGATGTACGCATGTACCAAGTTCTACGTTGTAACTGACTGACTGACTGATTGACATATAAAGAATCTGCGTGTGTGTATGTGCGTGTGCATGACTGGGTATACACAGTTTTCAACAATTGTCTGATCTAATAAACTTTAATTATTAACAGATTCTATAATTTAAACAATAAATCAAATCAATAATGTTTATCACTAATAAGAGCTAATTGTGTGAAACATATTTTAATGTTATTGAATTTCGGACACATTTTGACAAATGATAAATTAAAACAAATTAAAGTTTTTAAGTAAGTGAATTGATGCAAAAAGTTTCATAACAGAAAACATATTCTGTTTCACAGTTTAATATTGTTGTATACTGCATAAATGTGATTGTAATGAATTTATTTTACAGGACTATTTCCATCAAATAATAAGACTAAACTGTGCATTGAAGATTTGTCAGTGGAGTTTCGAAGTAACATATGATAGTTGATAATAATGAATTGAATTATATTTTGTCATATTAATTTAACTTCATGTAAATACGTGTTAAACAACACAGACTTACTTTATTTCATAGTAATCATATCACGATGCCTACTAATATATACGTTTTAAACATGGATGAAGTAATTCAGTATGAATACGATGCCATGTTGACAGAATCCGTCAAAATAACTCATCGATATGCATCAGTTTCATAATTGTCAAATTGACATGCACTAATTACATAACAGAAATAGTTGTAGACTATAAATTAATTCAATAGTTAATCTAACAACATTTACAAAATAAAAATTTATTATTGAATATCACTATAATAACGAAAGCTTGTCATCATTTTAATTACGTAAGTTTTATTTTATAGGGGAAAATGAAAATCAACTAAATAATCTGGAAACTGCAATGATGCAATACAATGAAATTTTTCTTCATAGTTTTAAACTTTCATGTAAATAACATCTATGAATTATTCTTAGAAACTTGTTCAATGATTAATTCTTAATCGATTAGATTATTAAATAGACATTTCATTTAATTTTGCATGGGGATGGATTTTTATATATATTATACTCAAGGTCTGAGGGCGAAGTCGTACTGCTGACTGCAGAGGGGTGTGACAGCAGTAAGGTGTTTCCCTCGGACAACCAGCATCTGCAGCGATGCTGCCTTCTCACAAGGAAGGAAGGGTTAGAAAAGGTCGGCCCTAAAATGTCACACCTCACCCTACCTCACAGATTTCCGTCTCCGGCGGTATGGGTGCCCACTAAGGGCTTTTAAGTGCGGAGCTAATACTCAAAAAACCCTTCATAAAAGGCCGTGCGTGACAGGCCTCAAGCAGTTGTTCCTTGGGTTCTGCGGTCATGCTCTTAGGTCTCTAAGTCCGACACTAATCTACCTTCTTTTTCAGGTTCCTCAAGAAACACCCTTCCACGGTGTGGGTAGCCGGGAAGTGACAATCGCCCTCATACCCGCAAAAGCACGAGAGTCACCATTTGAATACATTGATAACAATTAACACATAAAAATAGCACTTAAAACAAACAATTTTCATAATGTAATCTTAACGTACTGTGGTTTTGATAAATTTCATACAATTCTGAAATGTTATTCAACTAAATCTATAACTAGTCGGCTAATTTCTTGCATTTTCAGTTAAATATTTTGTTCTGTCAGAAGTCGAGAAACAATTAAAAAATGAAACTGAATGAAGTAAGTGATAATTTAAGGTTACTTAATACTTACTTGAATTTTCTTAGTGTAGACTAGTAGTTTAATGTATTTATTACTTAAGAAGAATATGTGTATGAGGTTGACTTAACAATTTAGATTATCGTCACACTATACAAATTACAGAAGATAAATTCCGAAACATATTTAGCTATTCTTATGTTATGTGAATGAACCGAAGAATGAATGCATGACAGACAGTTACTTTTAATATTTACTTCTGTTTGATTTAGCACTAGCAATTAACTTATGACATTAATAGTTATAGACGCTTAACAACCGATAATCATCAATTGTGTGTTTTATTTGCAGACTATAATGAAAATGTATCAAACTAACGTTTGAGAAAAACAATAATTAACGTTTATATTTTGACCTAATTATACTTTGTAACCTGTTATTTTGTTTCGATTTTAGTACTTATTTGATAGCTTACATACCTATTACATAACTTATAAAAGCCTTATTTTTGCGATTTTTTGCTTATCCATGTTGTTGCTTTAATAAATATTTTCATCGTTACTCGTCTTCTGAATGAAATACTGTGACTGTTAAGAGAATTCAAAAGACTTAAGTTATTCATTCGTGAATGTTTGCTACCTGTCTTCACATATCACAAACACACTGCGCGTGAAGAATGACAGCAACAGTGACGACCAAAACATTATTCTTGTAGAGTAGTAACCCATTATCTACTCACTAGTAACTGAACAACGTGAGACTTAACAACTAATCCAAAGTCATAATCTCATCTAAAACTATGAACACAGCCACATTATCCATGACGCTTTAAATTACTTCAACTTTATAGGCTGCTCGTTCAGTCCGTGCCTAATAAACGTACAGTCAGTATACTATGAAATGATGGGCATGGCTTGGCGTCCATCAATCTGCCAACCCTTTATTATCATGGTAACGGAAGCATGGATCACCACAAATAAATCTCATATAAATATATCCAATAATAAATACAATTTATATTGTAGTGACAGGCTGTGTAAACGTGGATGGAGTCGCTTTAAGCATGTCAACTGGAAGCTGAACGTACTTCTATTTGATGCAACAGGTCTAAGTAAATTACAAGAATTAGTGTACATTATTAACAAACATACTGTTTCAAATTCTTATTTATCTGGCTGCGCATACTACCCGCAAAAGACGATTATTGAAGAGAGTAATCCTACAGTCAGATATTTTTAAATTGTCCTTCTCTCTACCTTTTCACAAGTGAGATCATTTGTGAAGTCTTTGACATGCCTGAAATCTCATAGATTTCTTACCAAATAACAAAATCGTTATGACTTGCTTACAGAAAGTATAGGGCTTGTTAGCTGGTCTTTGTATGTCGGTGGCCATACCAAATTTAAAAACATTTTGAATTTAGTTTTTAAAATTAGCTTATTCCTCGTACTGTAAGTACGGTTAGACATTTGTCAGGCAGCGATCACAATATTGAATTGTGCAACTTTGACTTATAGGCTACTGCGTATCGTTAGCACTTACAGGCTGTACGTAATCAATCAAAACATAGCTAATTTAACTACCAGCGTAGGTCACGTAATAAACAAGTACACAACACTTTTTACTATCTTGATGCAAATAACTTTGTAGGAAATTCTATGGCGTCAAACACACACCAGTATGATCTAAGCCCTGGTAATCCTACACTATTCACGACCTATTCAGATCGTATAGGTGGTTTAACTCTCCTTCCTTACTTTTATAATTATGCTCTTAATGAGCTACCAGGGCATCCTTTATCTTTTGCACATCGCTAACGAGCTGTCATGTCGCTTTAACTTAAGCTATTTAGAACATCCTAATATCTCTGACGACTATAATAATTTCTTTGGGATCAGGCAGTCACTTGATTTCTTAGCAATACAGCTTCACAGACATCAGCTTAAACAGTTAGATTGCAGTTTTAAACCAGCACTTAGTTATATCGAACACAAACGACTTAGACAAAGATCTTATTCGATTCTTCACAATTCACTCTTCATTTATGAAATTTTTAGTAATTAACGCCCGCTCACTTCTTAATAAAATACCAACCCTGAGAACTATAGCCTTCTTAACTAAACCTTCATTAATATCTGTCACAGAAACATGGTGTTCCTCCTCAGTAACTGACTCAGAATCAGCCATTTGGGACCATATGTTATATCACGGCAATGGAGAATATAGACAGGTTGGCGGCTGCCTTATATACGCAAGTGGTGGATTCTCGTCTGATAAAATTGATGACAAAATACTTGATAAGGTACCAGAGTTGGTCTGGATCCCAGTTAATACTCCGAACCACAGTTTACTTTTCAAATGCATATACAGAACCCTAACACCTCGACTACTGTATATAACACCATTATTAATGCTTCGGTACATACCTCTGCCCTAAATTATAATGCGTAAGTCATTGCAGGTGACTTTAGTCTTCCTGGGATAGACTGGAATGTTGGCAGAGGACTGTCAAGTGATGAAGAAAATCTCCAAGATACAAAACTTGTTACGGCTGTTCAGTAAACGCCTCAAACCTTCCCAGAATAGTGATGATTCCTGCATTTTACGAGTTGGATCAATGGTTAACGACCATAATATTATAGTCAACCTTTTCAGCGATTTATTTGCTAACAGAGGTAAGCCTCTGGATGATTTAGATGTAGACATGATTGACTCAGCTACTAACCATATGGAATCCGTTACCTTGACTTATGACAACATTTGTAGATCCATAAACTCACTTAGGACCTCAAATAGTTATGGAGTAGATGGCATGGCATCCTTTTACATCAAACTTGAAAGAACCTAAATCACCAATAATCCTATTAAAACTGTTTGACTTTTCATTGACAGCAAATACTTACCCTAGTAGATGGAAAACCTCCTACATCTGGCCTCGCTTTAAATCAGGTGACACTACAAACTTGCACAACCAAAGGCCCATAAATATCACCCCAGTTATCTCTAGAATAATGAAAAAAAGTATGCGACGAAATGACTGATTATTCACACGCTGAAAAACTTATCTCTAATTCTTAACATGGTTTTCTGAAAACCAGGTCTTGCATAACTTGTCACTTTGAATTTTTTAAATAAGTATTGCTAAGAAGAGAAGAAACTAGTTAATTTTCATGTGATTTTGCTAGTTTTTTATTTGATTGTAAAGTAAGCGGTGACCGGTACTGCTCTTCATTTCCTCCGCTGGACCTTTCTAATTGTGATTGGTTGTAATATCATTTTAGTATGCTAATTACTCTGTTTTTCCCAAGGTCGCTTTTGTAACTATATATACAGACTCGAATTATAATAGAATGGAATATTCCTAGTGCTGCGTTGGTGTATTCTTGATTTTGTCTTGGGGTGAGTAGTCAGTATGGAATCGTTGCTCACGGTTGCGAGTATCAGTTGGCGCAGATAAGTTCCCGAATAGCGTTGCGGTTAGTTCGTGTATAGCAGTGGGCGTTATATTCCGACATAACAAGTATTTATCAAACGAAGCCTTGGGCATTTGTTATTAGTATTGTACTAAGAAATGTTTATAGCTTTTGACAGGATTTACTACAGGCTTCTTACAGGCAAACTCTCCTCTCATGGAATAAGAATCTATTACTTGCATGGTTAAACTCTTTCCTCAGTCATAGGCACCAAAATTTTAAAACTAACTCCACTCTGTCAAAGGTCGAACCAGTCGCAAGTGGCTTTATATAAGGAGGTGTCTTAGGCCAACTGCTTTTTATAGCTTAGAAAACTGATATATGCAAACGCTTCATTATGGTAGGACCCTTTCGATGCGCAGATGATCTCAAAATAGTATACTCATTCCCTCCTTACGAATTCTCAAATACATTCTTTGGCCTCACTATTGAACTCAACAAGTTCGCAATATGGTGCTCGAAATGGAAGTTACATTTTAATGCTTCTACGTGTGGTTGGATATGTTTCGAGAAAAAGCGTTTGGATTTTGATTTCTCCATAAACGGTAGCAAGTTGTCTATGCTTCAGTCAGTAGTTGACTTAGGACTAAAGTACTGTAGCAGTAAATAATCCCCAAAATAAATAGTTGCAAAGGCTCTCGACATTGATGTTGACCATGTTTGTTTTAGCGGACACTACTAGTTGAAGGCGCGCGGTCATGCATCTTCACCAGATCACGACTCGAACCACCGTGGGTAGCATCTCTGTCTAGTTCGCCAGCCTAGACGTTACTATCCCATTAAAGCTCTGTTTACGGTCGAATATAATTTCGCTTCCATCCTTCATTGCCTTCTGATTTCTCATTCGTAAGAGTGTGGTCCATTCGATAGAAGTATCTTTGGTTATACGACAAACGCAGCTTGGTCATATATCCGGGGAACGCTTCACTGGTGAGACCGACGTAATCTGGAAGCGATCACTTACTGTGAGTCCGTTCCTTTTTATAGTTTTAAACAGAGTATTATTGGTGGTTTTATTATTTTCTTTTTAACGCATATTTTTCACAGTAATTTTGTATTTGCATTAATTAATATTTTTATGATATCAGACCAGACTTCTAAGCTAATTAGGATTAAAATCCCTATGCCTTCAAACTTTCAGCTCATTCCTTTCTGAGCAAATAATGTCGAAGCCTGGTTCTGCTACGCAGAAGCAGAATTCCGAGACTAATGTGTGACTGATCCACGCATTCAATTTCTATCGGTTGTAAGGTCACTTCCTCATGAATTGAACAGGTACGTCATTCCTTCCTTTTTTAGTCCTGACTGCCTAGAGCCGTTATGAAAGTGGTAATTGGTCAACGTTCATTTGACGAAGGTCTCTTCCGTCAACTTTTTTTATCAAAACTGCCACAACAAGTGCAAGCAGTATTGGTAACTTTTAAAAACAACCCAGTAGATGAACTAGCTTCATCTGCTGATCGAATTCTGGAGATCACCAGAACTCGCCACAATGGGGTTTATTCTGTTACATAAAAACCTCTAGAGATCGAAAACGAGATTATTATATTGTGCCATACTCTTTCTCGTTTCCTCGATCTACACGAGCAACGCCGACCAAACAATCCTCGACGACGAAGTTCATCGCGTAAAAGATCATCATCTCGACCTCGACGTAAGGAAAATCCACATTGGTGTTGGTACCACAGCACCTATGGCAAAGAATCATAGAAATGTAGAAACTTCTGTTATTTCCCTAGCCTCAAACCCACTACGTCGCAAAACTATCCAGCCAGCACGCGCTAGCGGCAACCGTAGCCAGTGGCAACAGCCGCCTGTTGCTCATCTCTAATGAGGTAACGAAGGTTCGCTACGTCATCGATACTAGCACAGGAGTCAGCGTCCTTTTTGCAACTTCATCTGATCGTTAACATGAAGCGGCATTTGATCTACAGGCAGTTGACGGAAAACAAATAGCCATGTATGGTAAAAAATATGCCTACTTAAACGTGGGGTTGCAAAAACCCATACACTGGATTTTCTTTATCGCCGATGTGAAAATACCTATCATAGGCATAGACTTACTTAGTTACCACAACTTGCTTGTGGATGCTAGCAAAAAGAGGCTAGTCGACAGCAACACAAAGCTGTACGAACGTGAAACCACTGCTACAGGTTGTAGCCCATGTCCTCTTCGCTTTAAGCATTTAATTAACCCTTATTTTCAGCCAATACTTGACAAGTATTCGGACCTGAATAAGACAACATCGAAGTTATCATGTGTAACCAGCAATGTTACACATCACATCACGACTACAGGTCAACCTGTGTTCTCCAAAGCACGCCGATTAGCACCCGAAAAATTAAGGATTGCTAAGAACAAATTCGACCATATGATTGACCTGAGAATAATCAGCCCATCCAGCAGCCCATGGTCGTCTCCATTACATATGGTCCCGAAGAAAGACAGCAATGAATGGCGTCCTACCGGTGATTATCGACGTCTTAACGCACAACCTACGCCACATCGTTACCCTTTACCTCACATCCACGACCTAACGGCCACGTTGAAAAGAACGACAGTATTCTCAAAAATTGATCTAGTAAAAGCCTACAATCAAATACCGATGACCGAAAATGGCATCCCGAAAACGGCTATTGTAACCCCAATTGGTCTTTACGAATCTTTCGAATGCCTTTCGGCTTAAGAGGAATGCAGCGCTAACGTTTCAACGTTTCATTTACGACGTGTTCCGCAGGTTCGAATATGTCCATGCATATGTCAACGACTGCTTGATAACAAGCCCAGACGAGGAAACACACATGAAACATTTGCACACAGCTTTTAAAAGACTGCAGCAATACGGAATTACTATTATTATACAAAAATGTCAAATAGAAACAACTTCGTTAGACTTCCTGGGGCATACCATTGATGCAAATGGTATACAGCCTCAAAAACACAAGGTGGCGGCAATTCATTAGTATCCGGAACCAACAAACATTAAGCAGTTACGAGCTTTCAACGGTTTGGTAAGTTTTTACAGACGATTTATTCCCAACTGTGCATCTATAGTGAAACCACTAACGGATCAGCTTCGTGAGAATAAAAAGGTGGTCACAATTGATTCAGAATCAAAGAAAGCCTTCGTTGCAACTAAAGAGGCAATAGCCAATGTAACTTTGCTGGCACACTACAATACTGAGGCTCCCGTCAGCATTGCGGTCAACGCTTCTGACTCAGCGATTGACGCAGTTCTGCAACAATGGACTGGCTAAGCTTGGCAGCCTTTAGCAATTTTTTAAAGACGATTAAACGACACCGAATCGAGGTACAGCACTTTTAGACGTGAACTACTAGCCATGTACTGTGCTGTACGTCATTTTCAACATTCCATCGAAGGCCGGGAATTCGCAATATTCAGCGAACATAAACGACTGACGTTTTCGATGAAATCATCTTCAGATAAGTACTCTCCACTAAAGTCGCGTCATCTTTACTATATCTCACAAATTCTCTACGGACATACGACATATATCGAGAGCTAACAATGTAGTTGCTGACGCCTTATCGAGAATACATTCCTTGAATCGTATCCAAGGAATCGACCTTGATAAACTAGCTCAACTTCAAAGTGAAGATATCGATTTTCATTATGAGTTAGCTGCAACAATGCTCCAACTCCAAACCAAAACGATTGGAAAAGGTTAAAACACTTTAATTTGTGATTCTTCTACAGGTATAGCCCATCCAGTAGTCCCCAGGAGTTATCGACGAGTCATCTTCGACACATTGCACAACCTTTCTCATCCTGGAATTCGTGCTACACGTAAACTGATTACTGGGAGATTCTGCTGGCCAAAGATGAATAAGAATATTAAAGAATGGGCACGCACCTGCATATCCTGCCAGAAGAACAAGGTAATCCAACATAATAAATGCCCCCTAGGCACTTTCTCAACCCCTGACGCTCGATTCGATCACGTCCACCTTGATTTGGTAAGACCTCTACTAGAATCAAATGGATTTTCCTATCTTATGACATGCGTGGACCGATTCTCCTGCTGGCCAGAAGCGATTCCACTCAAAGACATCACTACCGAACGATTGCTCTCGCTTTCGTTGAACGATGGGTAGCCAACTTTGGAGGTCCATCTATAATCACGACAGACCATGGACGTCAGTTTGAATCTGGATTGTTCCACGCTCTGACCAAATTTCTTAGAACAACGCGTTTCAGGACGACCGCCTACCACCCACAATCTAATGGTTCGGTAGAAAGATTTCATCGACAACTGAAAGCATCACTTTCAGCAACAGACATCCGTCAGTGGATCGACGCCTTACCACTAGTTTTACTCTGGATTCGCAGCACAGTAAAGGAAGATGTTGAATGTAGTGTCGCCGAATTAGTCTACGGAACGACTTTTCGACTACCAGGTGAGTTTGTGGAAACCGCTTTCACTTCGGCAAACCTGGATATGAATTCTTACGTGGACCGGCTTACAAATGCTATGCGTTCAGTTAAGCCAGTTCAAACTCGACAACAATCGACAGACACCATTATCCAACCTGCCTTAAAATATAGTACACACGTTTTCGTACGTCATGATGCCGTACGCCGACCTCTCGACCCAACCTACGAAGGGCCATACAAGGTCCTGAAACGTGAAACAAAGTACTATACGATTGACAAAAAATGTCCACGAGGATAACGTCAGCATTGACCGCCCCAAAGCAGCTTACCTAGAAGGTACACCTTGTAGTGTCGAATTCGCTGCAACACCTGCAGAACATGACATGAACGAAGCCATTACGCCGCAAGCAATGACTAACAGGCAAGAAGAAGTATCAAAAAGCTCCGTAACGCCGAAAGCTACGCGTTCTGGCAAAAAAGTACAATTTCTAGAACACCTAAACGAATACTATGTCTACTAATTTCTTCCCACTACCTACGTACGTATGTTATTTTTCTTATTGTCTTAAAATAAATAATAACAAATGTCACCACCAGTTATTCAGGAAAAAATGTATCTTAAAAATTGGAATAATCAATTTAGTTTCAAGGAATAAACAAGATTGTCATTCTATCATTTTGGGATAGATCGCGTATTGCCTTTCCAAAATGTGGGGTCTAAATCCATAGAAATATCAGTAACAAAGTATCAAAAGTTACTTGTTACAACACAATATTTCAAGTTCTGAAAATTAACCCCTTGACTAAGATTGCACACTAAGTACAAACCGTATTAGCACTACATAATGGGTAATGAAGACAATATTCTTCCTTATAGTATACCAGATTAACTAAATTGAGATGGTTTCATAATTGCTTACTGATGTAATATAATGAGTTGTATCTTGGTCAACATCTTTACTCATCACCGAAAATAATATCAATCTACATGGGTATTAAATTGATCGAAAATCATAAATTAAACAAAAATTGTATACATTTCCAGCTCATAATTTCAAAGAAATATTTTATCTTGAAACCATAGTTAATAGTCAAAGTTGCAGTTACAATTCTGAACACAATAACTATCAAGATCATAGCATGAAACTCTTTGTCCAACTGAATTCAGAATACACTGAAAAAACAATCGTATATTGTAGATATCGAACAGAGATGAGTTATTTGAATCTAACATAGCTAAATATTGTTGTGTTTCTTCTTTTCCTGAATGAAATATTCAAAACTTACTTAATCGGATACACAGTCAAGATAGTTAAACAATTTAGCATATTTCAATCTTATGTGTGACAGTTTATGTATTTGTTTCCTATGAATAAGAGTGCTGTTTATAGTTTGAGGAAACATATGTGTTTGTTTACTGAGCAAAGCATTTATGTAAGGTTTTGTAGAAACAATTCGTTCACGGCGAACAATCATATCAATGCAATTTTTTATTAAAGTATAAATAAATGGACAGTTTAAGATTTTCAAGAGTCGTTTAAAACTTCTTCAATAAACAAAAGTTCATTTTGTGTTAAATTTGTAGCTCCTACAGAAATTCATTTGCACATTATGTTAACATTACAGAAACTACAAAACAAATAAGTCAGTGTAGGCTGATTACTGATTCAGGCTGATTGATTTAAATGGTATTGTGTTTGAAATCTGCTAGGGTGAAAAATGTCTACTCTAGAAACAGTGACTAGTATGGCCAAAAAAACATTTAAAAGTTTAGCACTAAGAGATTGTGGCTTATTATTATTTAAAGCACTTATAATAAATTATAGTAATTTTGTATCCCCCCGTTGACTTGTGATGGATTGAAACTGGTCAGCCACTGTTTTCATATGCACATCTTGAGCGGATCGCCATGATATAGCAGTCGTACACAGGTAATATTGAGGTTGAATTGTGACTGGCAAGTGAAAACAAGGAAGGAGGTATCGGACTTGATTTACAAAAAACCGCCTACGTTTTACGCGGAAGAACTATCTGCAACTCTAATCCGCCTATTTATCTACGTCAACTGATAATCGCAACCGCGACCACAAACTGACTACTGATTACAGGCCTTAAGCCAAAATCAATGAGACACGAAAGCAGCACTAGGAAGATTCAATTCTATTTTGTCCAAGCTCTGTATATAAATTACAAAAGTGACCTTGTAACAATGAGAGTGAACAGCCCACGAAAAACGCACTACAGCCAATCACAAACAGCAAGATTAGAGCGGAGGAAATGCAAGGCAGTACCGGTTACCGTCTACTTTGAAAATTAATAAAAACCTAGCAAAAATTATAACGATTACATTAAAAATAACTAGTTATTTCGAATTTATTAAGGTTCTGAGTTCCTCGAGTGGTGAAGGATCCGTCCATCTAGGGTATCTAAAGGTTAATGAGCTTGAAGTAGCTAAGCGTAAGGTGTTGTTGATGATTCGAAAGGACGTATATGGGGAGTTAATAAGTGAATTTAGAAACAGCGGTAACTTAATTAAATATAGCCACCTGTAAAGATTATCCCCGATAATGCTGGATGGTCTGGTCTGTGTTGGAGGTCGTTTAAATTACGCCGATTTCCCAAGCACCTTTAGACATCCAATAATTTTACTTAACCGACACTTTGTGACTGAATTGATCAGTAGACAATATCATAGGCAGGTAGGCGTACTGCTGTAAGTCCTACCCGCTCCTATAGCCTAATAATAATATAGTAGGTTGAACCATGACTAAAGGTATCAAGTGGTCTTGTGGTACATGGAGGGATTTTGCGGGCCGGTGTAAGATCTTTTTTGATGGTCTTCTTGAAAATCCCTTCAAGTAACCTTTTTCTTTAATTGTGATTCGTTGTGTTTCGTTCAAAATACGTTTGTCACCCTCTCTTAATCTATTTAGTTGCACATTCTAATAATCTTTAATTTCTAAATGAGATAGTTGCTATTTATTTTTTATTGTAATATCTGTTTTTCCTTGCGTTCGTGCTGGATTTCCGTTATTCTTATGAACTTCATATACTTTGTATTACTGGACGTTTTGGCTTGAGCGGAAGGCCATATTGGTCTGTTCCTCTTTTTGATTGTATTACTTGCTTTGACTGAATTTGTGCATTTCCAGATTGTGGGTGGACGCACATTTTCAGAAATTGTATTATTGTATTGTAACAAGTAACCTTTGATGCGTTGTTGTTGTTGTTGATATTTATATAGATTCAGACGTTACTTTCTGGATTGGTAACAGGGCAATCTATCCTAAAGGGATAGAGTAACATTTTTTTGTATTATTTGGAACTTAATTGATTATTCCCATTTTTGGGATAAGCTTTGGTTGAGTAGCTGGTTATGACATTTGTTTAGGTTATAATGTACATTTGTATAACTAATTTTATATAGAACCGTTCCTCACCCAACCATTTGTTTTGAATTTCGACTAGGCAAGAGTACGCGTATCTAAACCAAACTCGACAGTTACTCTTCAGTCTGAACTGCCTCAGTTTGGATTTTACACTTAGTGTGCAATCTTAGTCAAGGGGTTAATTTTCAGAACTTGAAATATTGTGTTGTAACAAGTAACTTTCGATACTTTGTTACTGATATTTCTATGGATTTAGACCCCACATTTTGGAAAGGCGATACGCGATCTATCCCAAAATGATAGAATGACAATCTTGTTTATTCCTTGAAACTAAATTGATTATTCCAATTTTTAAGATACATTTTTTCCTGAATAACTGGTGGTGACATTTGTCTTGGTAATAATGTACATTTGTATAAATAATTACACATGGAACCGTTCCTTACCCAACTATTTGTTTTGAACCCTGATTGGGCAAGTGTACGCGTGTCAAAACCAACCCCGACAGTTATTCTTCAATCCAAAGTGCCTAAGTTTGGATCCTATATTCAGATTGTCTAAAACATGTGATTAATGATGTTGTTTTTCATTTAATATGTGAATTAATTTCAAGAGACATTCAATCATCATTCATTGATGGATTGACAATTATGAGACTGTGACTAGCTGTATTATATCAATGAGTAGTAGAATACACAAAATAAATGTATAGTTTGTTTTGTATTATCCGATTATACAGTTAAGTAAGAGGTTAAGCTTACTGAAGTGCAATTAAAATCACATGATATTGTGATTTTGTTTAAATGCATTTAAATAGATAATGTTTTCACCATATTGTGGTTATCATCAATTTGATCACTTTTAAACAACAAGCATGATTTACACCTCTTATAAATTATTAGTAGTAATGTTAGTCATCGTTAGCATGCAAAAGATGATATCATTTCATTCAGTGGTAACTATCTGAACAGATCAATGCATTACTTCAACTAATTCAATTGTATGATTGTTTAAGTGAACACTTCTACACATGATTCTATCCACTTCATATTATTGACATTGGTTTCTATTTTAACAATTTTGTATCTAATTTTACTCATTACATAGATGTATTTTATATGATGAAATATACTTCAGTCAAGTCTGTTAAAATATAATCCAGTTTATTCTATGTAATTGAATTCAAGTACATGATAGATTGCTTTCTATGTACTATAATGAATGGTTTTTCAATTCATATTCCAAGTTAAAAATCGTGTTTATTTTTGTTTAAAAAATCAGAATGTTGACATTTTTAGTAGACAACAGAGTTCCTTGTGAACGAAATAGTTTTCCACAGTTGTACCATAAATATAGTAAAGTAACTGCCTTAAAAAAGCCAACACCACTACATCGTTCATGATGATAATCGAATCCTGGTCTTATTACTACATATTCAATAAACATGTTGATGTATAAGAGTGGTTTATATCTCACTTTGTGTGACAATTTATCTAGAGGGGGTGTAGATTGGTCACACAATAAAGTCGTCGTGATCAGCCAAACATTCCTAGATATTAAATGTAACGTGCCAAAATGAAGCTTAATAAATGTGATAAATGTAATGAGATGTATAATAATAAGCCACAAAGAACAAAATCTAATATAATAATAATGGATAAAAGTAATTAACAAAACATTAAGAACAAATGAACAAAAGTAGCAAGAAATAAAAACGTTACGGAAACCATAGTAAACTTGAAAATTTCACTTTTAAACATAAAGATCACAGTGATACTTTTGAATTGTCTGCGCATCCACCGCACACCAATTCCTGATCTGAACTTCACTAAGCCAATGCTTCTTAACATTTAACTAATAGTGTAAACTTTTTCATTAGATGGCGCCTGGTTGCGATTCAATAAGTGTTTAGTTAATTTTGAGATGCTTATTATGTGACGTTACAACATCAAGAATAAAAATGAAATCTTGTCACTTACTTTAGTATTTACTATAGTAGGTGGAGAATGAGATGCTTATAAATAATTCCTTTGAGTACTCAGGCGTTGTAACGTTGTGACATCACATAATCAGCATGTAACCATAAACTCAATGTTTTCAAGTATTTGCTAAATTCTGGTCAAGCTTCACTTCAACGACCTCTACAGGCTAATTGTTGTATTCAAAATTTATCAATTCATTGATTTAATCATGGTTTTGATACTCCAACATTAGTTTCTTATTTCCTTTTTTAAATGTTTCAATTGTCATCGCTTATTCTTTACCTACTAAATGTTTTTCAGGAACTTTTAACTAAACTAGTTGACACTACAAATGATGTGTTATAAGTAAAATATTTTATAAATAAGGTTCTGTTTTATGGTATTAACGGTAACTAGTTTAATGGCAACATACACAACACGTTGCTTCATAACACAAACCAGAGTGAATATGTACCCAATATATTTACATTTGTATTTATAAATATACATGTTAATCCCATAATAGTGTTGTTGGGTAGAGCCAAAAAAAAAACCCTCCTTGAAACAAGTTCAGAAAGGCGTGAAGATCATTAGAGAAAATTGTGTCCAATCAGCTTTTACCAAAAAATCCTAGACCAATAAGAAGTCACGTGATATCTCTCTGATTGGAAGGTTATCTTACTACTACTGTGTTTAGTAGGATGTAGAAATCTCTAGAATCCTGAAGGACATTTATGATAATATAAATACCCTAGTTTTTGTACACAATTGACACCTTGCATCAAAGTGTTATTTTGCTGTATTTCCTGTCTTCTCTCTCGTGTTCACCTTGAAGTGTAATTTTAGCCTGGGGGTCGAGTCAAAGCTTAGGAGTCAAATCAAGCGGTCCACATAGACGAGATTGATAATTGACGACAGAGATTTCGCGGTCGAATAAGAATCCAAACCACGCGTCATAACAAGTGTGTTTACTAAAAGGAAATAAAAGCGATTATCAAGTTAGCTTAACAAACGAATACCTATATCTGTATACGTATATCTGTATAGAACAGCTGAGAAACACCTATTGAACAAACCACACAAAGTGAATTAATCATAACATTATAGAACGTTAATCAAAAATTCAACTGAATTTTGATAAAATATTTAAAGGCTATAAACATTTTATCTTCCAACTTAAAACGATTACGTAATCACCCTCCAAATAATAAGTTAACTCACTCTTTTGTATGTAGTAAATACAAAAGCAATAGATGCTCAGTTAATAACACTGCATTTAACAAGTTCTCTTATTAATGATTTTGTTTAAAATTTTCTAAATACCAAAAAACATTTCTGACAAACTGTTAAATGATAACTACCAAGTTATTTGTGTTAACCAACTTATGATGTTTACATAATGAACATTATGAACAACTACGACCAGTACATTTAATAAGTAAACACGATTACTAATAAGAAATCTATTTTAAATTTTTAATTCGCTTAACAATTTATAGTTATTATTTGACATTTATTCACTACCCACTTTACTTCACTTCACTCTTGCTTATACACATTGTTCAATGAAATCAAGCAATCAATACCTGTTTACCTATGTAAAGTGAAGGCCGCCAACCACCATTCTTCAACTAACTCTATCCTTAGCTTTCTTCTTCAGTTCCTTCTAAGAACTCTTTATTCTCTTCATGTCTGTCTCCGATTTTCGACACAATATTATCTTCGGTGTTCATCTTTTCATTCGGCTTTAAGGATTTCGATATACACTGTTGGCAAGTGAATTTAAGTTTACTTACTTGTTATTGACTAATACTCCTTAACAACTTAATCAAATGTACAAATCTAAATTAACAATGTCAACCAATCTTCAGTTGAAAGAAAAGTCTATCAATGTGAGTGTGAATTGAATTCATTTACTTTTCTTTGTTAAATGGCAATATTTTAATTTGAAAATAATCAGTTAATATACAGGAAATAACAAATGTATTAATAAGTGCTTGGTAATCGCTTCATACAGTACAACAAACGAAAAAACCCTCTTTGAAATTAGCAAAACATGCAAAGATGAAGATAGATCAGAAGTGAAAATTACACCAAAATAAGTAACATTCGACGTAGTCTTAACAGTACAGTTGAAAAAAAACATCGTGTGTATTCACAATCCGGTTGATATGTTTTTCATGTATCAGACTGAAATTAACTGTTTGATATTCGAAGGGATTAA
This sequence comes from Schistosoma japonicum, assembly GCA_025215515.1. Taxonomy (NCBI): domain Eukaryota; kingdom Metazoa; phylum Platyhelminthes; class Trematoda; order Strigeidida; family Schistosomatidae; genus Schistosoma; species Schistosoma japonicum. The sequence continues at coordinate 56,446 of JAGWFQ010000033.1, forward strand.
GTTGAAAATCATTCAAACTAGACCACTGTTGAATATTCGTTAAAAAACAATTCGTTTCAAAAGAATTTAAGGAAGAATAAGCCGGCATACAAATAGTGAGATCAACTACGTACACAACAAAAGTATTTTTCATAGAAGAAGGCAGGTCATTAAAGGATATTAAGAAAAAATCAGGTGGAAGAACAGCACCCAGAGGTACACCAACTTGCGTTGATAGAAGAGTGAAGCCCTTTTATTTGTACACAGTATAATGTTCTTTTACGGAGAAATAAGAATAGAGTTAGTTTAATATCAGGCTTTATATGTCCAAATTTTTAAGTTGATTATTGATTATTGTTGAATAATTTCATTTAGGCATCTAAGTAAACAAATTTGTGCGCCTATTTGATGTTAGCCTTAGGCTTAGTAACATGATAACCATAATATCTGATGAAAAGTTACTCTAACTACTATTAAACAGAGAATGAAATGTTATGCAAATGACACATTCATTGACAATTTATTGATTGTGACATGTTAGAATTTGTGACATAATATCGTTAAGCTTAGTGCGTACGAAGTATTTCTTGTTAATAACATATTCAGATTGTTCTGCAGGCAGCTTACACTGTAGCCTACATAAGAATAGGCTTATCATGAATAAATTATTGAAGTTAGTTGTCACCCATTGTTACATTCCGAAAGAATTTCTTATGTATTCTACCTGTGAGAGAACTGTCAATGTTTACGAGGAATCTGCATACGGTTATTTATGTAGCCACGTAAATTCAACTCATGTTATTTTACAAGCACTAACGCATAACCTCAGTGAGATAATTATAAAACCAGGTTCGTTGTGTGATAATTGCAGTCTACGATGAGTCTAATGTTATTCATAATTGGTTACAGTGTACACGTCAGTTGTATAACTACACTAAATTACATTGATCAGTGTCCATATTTTCACGGTCGTTTTACGCCGATCCTCTGTGATAATTTAAAGTGTAATTAGAAATAACACAGCTGTATAAACAGTATTAAAATTGAGTGAACACAGCAGCATAGTATATATTCACTAATTTTGTAAAGTAAAGTTGTTTTTCAATAATGAATGCGTAAGTCATTACGAATAGATTGTGTGTGCATAAAATTTAAATTGTCAATCAATCAGTGTCTTTTACTCCATATGGAGCATTGGCCGCTGACCACCATTCTCTAACTAACTCTGTCCTGTGATTTCCTTTCCAGCTCTTTCCAAGTGCTTTTCATTCTCTTCATATCTCTCTTCTATTCTCGACGCGGTGTTCTTCGGTCTTCGTCTTTTCCTTTGGCCTTCAGGATTTCATGTTAATCCTTGTCTTGCGACACAGGTTGGTGATTTCTTCAATGTGTTTCCTATCAACCTCCAACAATCTTTCCCAATTTCTTCTTCGGCTAGATTGCGGTTGATTTGTTCACTGCCATAAAAGGTTGTTGTTGATCATATTTAGCGAACAAATCCAATGTATCTTTCGAAGATTGTTGTTAATAATAACTTGTTTATTTTGAATGATGATTTTCGTAGTTCTTCGAATGTCAACTTCATACACCAGAACTGTCTTCAAATTTGTATTGAAAATTTTAACGTTAATGTTGACTGACAGTTAGTTTGAGTTCCAAGTGGTTTTCAGCTATAAAAATGCTGCTCTTGCCTTTTCAATCCACGCCACCACATCGTGAATCAACCCTTCTTGTTTATCGATAATCCTGCTCAAGTATGTAAAGGTTTTCATATCATTCAGAATTTCTCTGTCAAGTGAAATCGGGTTAGTGTTTGTTGTTTCGTATAGCTTTTACCTTTATGTATATTGAGACTTGATGCTGTCGAGGCTGCCTTGTCTGTTTTCATCTGCATTTGTTGCTCTGTGTGGTACAGAAGAGTTAGATCATCTAAAATGTCCAAGTCTTCTAGTTGCAATTATGTAGTCCACTGTATTTCGAGATTGCCAAGAGATGTTGTAATCCTCATGATTCAGTCAATCACCAGTAGGAAGAGAAAGGGTGCCTGGAGCCCCTCTAGATTTACTACCGGTCACAAGTCCGTATAGAGGAGAAGAAGTAGGCATAGGTTCAGAAACCCAATTCCGTAGAACAACAGCCATTCTAAAATAACATTATTTAGTTAACTTAAATTTTTAATCTGCTTAACAATTTCCTTCCTAACTTAGATAACATAGATCTAATAGACATCTAAATTTCTCTAGAGAAATAAAAATAAAAATAACGATGATGATGATGGTGATAATAACCATTATTTAAAATGATGTTGATAATTTTCTAGAAGACTAACAATAAATTGTCACCACTGTTTTCTTATAACAGTAGTATTTTACACCAAACTTGCGTGAAAATACCACGTCATCATAATCTAGATTGTTTAAAGTACAGAAATTAGTCAAATTTCTAAATAAATGGCATCAACTCCACCAAACTAGAACACCTCGTATAGTTATCTTACGTAATGCTTATCATAGGATAACGTAGTGCACCTTATTACTTTATTGTTTGCTATAACTCCACATACAAAATATGATTCTACTTTTTTTTTCATAACTTATATTCTTGTGTTTACATTAATTAACATTTTACTGTTTAGTTAATCTAAATGATTCCTTCAACATATTTGACTCGCTTACAGTAGTAATAAAATTATTCCAAGTAACCGTTTCATCAAGATCATGAATCTTTCATAAAATATTATGAAGTAGATATTACGAGAAGATGTTTTATTCAACTAGCCTAGTAAGAGTCACCATTTGAATGAACCTAAAAGAAGCTGTTCACAACTGACAAATAAGATCAACAGTCAGGATGATAAAAATGAATTATATTTCATGTTAATTGATAAATGATACAAAATAAATGGAATCAAGTGATTGTTTAATAAATCGAGGTAGTTCTGTTGATCAATTCACATATTTTGGTAAATGTATTGAATTCCACTTCACGATGCTTCAGTTTATGATCATCTGTTTTATATTGTATAATAAAAATCATCGTTAGTTAATATTAATAAATGCACTGCAAT